>VYZV01008197.1:51125-67582 GCA_013401275.1 Pandion haliaetus | reverse complement strand
AAGAGACAAGACACTATGAAGGCTTATACAACAATCAGCTAACTCATCATAATGAAATCATATTTGTTTGCACACATTGCCATTATTCCTCCCAGCAAAAAAAGAGTTTCTCCATCAAGGGCACATTGGCAACTTTGGGCAAGAGTTCTGTTCAGCTGAGCCACTCAATATTTCTGAAAAATTTTGAAGACTACTGTATTGGCAATCATTAAGGCAACAGACACCCACTTAGAGACTAATGAGCTGGGATGTGAGTTTTGTCCCACAAAGTAAAGTACCACAAATGTAGCCTCAGGACATGAAGCCGGAAGTGTGAAAGACATGACAAATGTCAGTCTGGTATTTTTTTCACTCTCCCAACAGATCAAAGGATGTGTTTAGCATTTCTAGCTTCTGTTTAACATGGGCAGTTTCAGCATTCTCTCTGCAAAGAAAGAGGCCTTAGCTCTATGGGTGTGCTTCTGGAAGGGGAATGCCCTGAAACTGATGAACAGTTTTATTATGATGTTTTATGAGTGATAAAATGAAGAAAAGTAGGAATTTTGTCCAATGTAAATTCACCTAGAAATTGTCTTTCTTTTAATTGTTCAATGGGTGGTAAAAAAACCATAATTCATAAAGTCATAGAATAGATTGGGTTGGAAAGGACTTTTCAAGATCATCAGGTCTAACTCCTCTGCCATGGCAAGGGACATCTTCCCCTAGATGACGTTACCTAAAGCCCTGTCAAACCTAACCTTGAACACTTCCAATGATGGGGCATCCAGTTCCCTGGGCAACCTGTTCCAGTGTCTCACCATCCTTACCATAATAAATTTCTTTCTTATGTCCAGTGTAAATCTACCCTCTTTCAATTTAAAATCATTGCCACTTGTCCTGCCACTACAGTCCTTGGTAAAAAGTCTCTCTTCATCTTTCTTATAAGCCCCCTTTATATATTAAAAGGCCACGAGAAGGTCTCCCTGGAGCCTCTTATTCAGGCTGAACAACCCCAACTCCCTCAGCCACTCTTCACAGGAGAGGTGTTCCAGCTCCTCCTCTGGACCTGCTCTAAGAGGCCTATGTCTTCCTTTTACGGGGGACCCCAGAACTGGAAAAATCATCAGTTCTAAATTTTATCTTTAAATACTAGTGCTTCAGGAAATCGTCAAGAATAATTCTGTAACCTATGGTAAATGATAACTTTTAAAAGTTAGTATTGTGTGCTATAAACTTGTATCTCAGAGAATGTTTATCATCCTGTTGGGAAAATATTTCATACGTATCATTTATACACAGTTAACATGAACCTTGCTCACTAGAAGATCTCATTTTCAGCACAGGAGAAATTTGTTTTTTTCATGTAGTTTAATCCCAAAGAGTGTAATTGTTATGCGCAACTTGCTTACCTCCAGAGCATTTCCCCAGAGGAACAGTGTAACTAACACTATTTTTAGCAGCAGAGTTGGTTTAAGGGTACTCCCCCTGCACCCACCTGTTAATTATCATCTGGCCCTGTAGTTTGCTTTCTTTCAATAGTGTTGCAACAAATATTGATTATAAAGCAAATAAGTAAAATGATTTGGAAGTCTTTTGGGGGAGAGGACAGGAAGGATTATTTTTAATACAGAATGCTTTACAAAACCAGTTTGGCATGGAGCACATCCTCGCTCACATTTGTATTGACAGGGAATGAGAAAATCCTGCAAACAGACACAAAAAAAGAGTGCAAATTTCAAACTCTCCTTCAGTGCATAAGACCAACATTTATAAAACTGTAGCCTTGACTAAAGGATGATTTTCTATTGTAGGTTGATTTTCTGTTACCATTTGTCTTTCCAAAAAAGGAACAGATAACCATAGAGATTATGGTGTGGTTCAAGTTTGCTGCAAGGATGAAAACCTGGTCATTGTAGGCTTTCACACAAAGTAGTAAAATGTACCAGAAAATGGACACAATGGATGAGAATATTTTTTCAAGAGAAAATGAAGAGAAGGCTGAAAACCTCTGTGTATGTCACAAACCAGGCTGGACAGACCAGGGAGTCCTGGTGAGTTCGGAATTCCCTCAGACTTTATTAAGGTGAAAAGACACCAAACGATCAGTTAAACATTTTATTCAGGGCAGAAACTGAACTTGGAAGGTGTAACAGTAGGTGGTGGGGTCTCTCACAACAGGAATTGGCATGAAACTACCTCAGCAAACCATGTAAGCCATGGTAACCATATACATCAATTCAGGGAATAAGGAGATCCTTCCCATTGGGTCATGAGGTTCAAAGCAGACCCCCTTGCTTTCTAGACTCCTTCTCAGAGAAGGGCCCAGGGGCAGCTGGATCCACTCCTAGTCCCAGACTTGCTCAACAGTTTATGTCTTAAAGGGATGAGGTGTAGGGATTATGAAAAAAGGAGAGAGAAACAGAGTGAGGTAGAGGAAAAGGAAAACTAAAGAGAAAGATTTCACCAGTCCTGGGTCCAGTGTTTGCCCAGCCAGCCTAGAGGTCCAGTTCCGGTGGGCGCACACGTGTGGGGCTTCAGTTTGTGTCCTTTTATCATCCTTGCCCCTCCTTCGGGTAGGCACTCGAATTCATTAGGCTAATTAGGTGTCATGCATGGTTTGTGCTTTCAGAACCTTCAGGAAATGGGTCAGTGGGCTTGGGGGTCCTTTGGGGAGCAAGTTCTTCTTCCCTGCAGACGTGACCGTTGTTTGATCTTTGGCCATGCATGGTGAGCCACCCTGCTCAGCATATCAGAACAGCACAACAGAACACATTGCTGCACACTCTCCGGCGTGCCCTCCCTGTCCTGTTGCTGGTGTCCTGTGCTGACAGACTTCTTTTCACCTGTGGTTCCTTGCTATGCAGCGTTCATTGTTATGTAGAATTCATCCTTATGAAGAACTTGCCCCACCACAATGTGTGAGACATTAACTCTTTCAGTCTCTCACAGTGTGATCTGCAGGACTTGTTTCAGTATGGGAAAATTGCAATTAAAAGAGCAACAATGATATAAAAGAACAGCATGGATAAAGAGGAAAGATGACAGAAGATAAGAAAGAACAATATATATAAGAACATCTGCAGAGCAAGCAGTACATGCAATGAAATTTTTGTACCTAATCCAGCTAGGAAAATGAATTAAATCAGTGAGACACAAGTGAAATATTTGTTCACCAAAGCAGGAAATGTGGGCAACACAGTTACAGAATATGAATTGCTGATACAGCATGTGAAAACTGCTATGATGACATCACAGGAACATGGTATACTAGGAGGTATGGCTGTAAAGCAAGTTGTGATAGGCTTCTTATATTCCTTAAAAATATAAATAATAGAGACAGTCACAATAGGCAACATTGGTGTTTTGATGTTGTGATGCTTAGAGAAGAGAGAAAGGATTCTATAAATTAAAGACAATCTGGACAACATTTTTAGGGAGGCTTTTACTGGGGTTTCTAGTGGCACAAATCCAATATTGGTAGGTTTCTGTTGTAGAACTCATTAGATTTTTGTATGGACAGAATTTTTGGGAATATCTTAAATATGTTTCCCTAGCATTGATCTTGATACCAATATTGTTTGGCAATTTATGAGATGTGGTGGTACAAACCAATGAGGAACTGTCAGCAAACAGAAGGTTTAGAACGTTTTACTTTCAAAATGGATTAATTTAGGGACAGAAATAATAAATGTCATATAAACTGTAAAGTCAGGCAATTCAAGAATAACAAAAATAATATCTACTACAAATCATTACAATTAGAGAGGACAAATAGTGAGAAACTTGGAGCAGCTGAATTTAACACATACATAAAAGAGGACTGTCATCAGCTGAATTGTGTAGCAAACTTCTTGCACTATTGTGTTAGGCAAGGATGAAAACTCATTCAGAATAGTGTGTAACATTCTGATCATTCTTTATTTGCAAAAAATTGTGTTTGAAAGAGGATCTTGTGGAGATAAAGGTTACTAGAGTAAGTAAACCAAGAGACATGTACTTGCTTATCTGTATTGCATATAAAAATTATTGTTTAGTTCTGTCAAGAGAGCTGAATATACTGGGAAGGAAAGCATTGGAAGGGGGGAAAGAAGCCTTTATATTAGAAGGTGCTGTTATCAAAGGAGACAAATCACTAGAGCATGGCTTTGAACCCTACAGAGATGGTTATCCCCAGTCAAATTATAACAGTGAATTAATAAACCTTGGTGAACGTCAGAGGAAGATAGATGCCGCTTTCCATGTTGAATTTTGAAAGCTAATGCTATTGGGATATTTGAAATGTAACAGCTATCTTGTTATTTTCTGGTGCGTGCTGGTTCCAGAGCCATTTCACTGAAGGAAAAGTAGACTTGCAGGATATCTACAAAAACCCTATCTGTACTCAGAGCATGACTGGGTTTTTGCTTTTTAGACAAAATATTTCAGGGTACCTCCATTTCTCAGTTGTGCTTGCCTGAGTGTGTTACCATGGTGATTAGGAGAATCTGGGAATTAAATTTGTTTTATGATTATTGTGGAACATTCGTATGTGAGCTGACAAGCTGTATTTCAGAACCAGACCTTGAAGAGAAAATAACCAATTGGGGATTAGCAGCCTTTCCACTGTAAAAAAATAAAGAGCAACCTAGATTAAAGAAGCCCAGATCTGTAACTGATGGATTGAATCATTAGTGATTTCACTCAAGTCACACCTATTTAAATCAGCCAGAAATCCAATTCAGTATGCTGTTAATTTCCCACCAAAAAACAATGGGATATGTAAACACTACAAAAATGAAGCAGCAAAACCAGTTAAAACAAACTAGCTGCCAAATTGCATATGTTCTGCCAATGACCGGTACCCTGCAACACCCTGGTCTGTTAACGAAAATATTCCCTTTGCTATTTCACTGTTGCAGTTGTTATTTCACTCTTTCAAGTGTGGATAACAATGACAGCAACATTAGCTTTTTCTGATTATAGAGAAGAAAGATTCCTCCTTACTTGAAGTAATGGGGACCACTTTTTTTGAAGTAAAATAGCAGGAGTTCAGTATATCTTATCCAGATGGATGTACAATTACTATAATTAGACATTTGTTTGTTCTTTATATATTTGTTACTCCACTGACAGCTGAAAGAATCTTTAACAGTATCCTTGTAAATGGAGGAGACTATTGACATGAAAAATGCCTAATTAGTGAAAAGGTAGAAAATTTGAAGTGGGAAATACTACACCATGAGTGTTTTTTTACCTTGGCTGGCTGCCAGGTGCCCACCCAGCTACTCTCTCACTCCTACTGAGCAGGACAGAGGGTGAAAAACTGGTGGGTTAAGGTAAGGACAGAGAGATCACTCAACAATTATTCTCATGGGTGACACAGACTTGACTTAGGGATGATTAATTTAATTCATTGCCAATTAAAAATAGAGAAGGACAGTGAGAAAAAAAAACACAAAACCAACCTAAAAAACCCTTTCTCCCACCCTCATTCTTCACAGACTCAACTTTACTCTTTCATTCCCAACTGTTCTACCTCCTCCCCTTTGAGTGGTACAGGGGGGGATGGGGAACGTGGTCTGTGGTCAGTTCATAACACTTCGTCTCTGTCACTCCGTCCTCCTCATGCTGTTCCCCTGCTCCAGTGTCAGCTCTCTCCACAGGGTGCTGTCATTCAGGAATGGACTGCTCCGTCGTGGGTCCCCCATAGGCCACAGGTCCTGGCAGCAAACCTGCTCATGCCTGGGCTCCTCTCCACAGGCCGCAGCTCCTGACAGGAGCCTGCTCCAGCATGGGCTTTCCACAGACTGTAGTTTCCTTCAAGGTGCATCCGCCTGCTCTGGCATGGGGTTCTCCACAGAGTGGAGGGTGGATATCTGCTTCACCATGGACCAACATGAGCTGCAGGGAAATCTCTGCTCTGGCACCTGGAGCACCTCCTCCCCCTCCATCTTCACTGACCTTGGTGCCTGCAGGGATGTTTATCTCACATTTTCTCACTCCTATTTCACAGCTGCTGTACAGCATTTTGCACCCTTTCTTAAATATGTTATCACAGAGGCACTACCAATATCACTGCTGGGCTCAGCTTTGGCCAATGGTGGGTCCACTGGAGCCAGCTGGAGCTGGGTCTATCTGACATGGCAGCAGCTCCTGATCTTTTCTCACAGAAGCCACCTCTGCAATGCCCTGGTACCAAAACTTCACCATGTAAAAAAAATACGAGTTGTGTCGGAGAAGAAACTAAATTCCCTTAACATTCCTTTTCCTCATATGTTAGACCCTTAATCCACTCAGTGGCCCTTTGCTGGAGTCTGTCTAGTAGGTCCATATCTCTCTTGTATGGGGAGCCCAGAACAGGACACAGCACTCCAAGTGTGGCCTTGCCAGTGTTGAGCAGAGGGGAAGAATTGCCTCCCTTAACCTGCTGGCCATATTCCTCCTAATGCAGCCCAGGATACTGTTAACCTCACAGGGCAAGTTCTTCCTTCCCAGGTGTAGGGTTTTGCATTTGTCCTTGTTGAATTTCATTAGGTTCTTGTTGACTTATTGCTCCAGCCTGTGAGGTCCCACTGAGTGGGCAGCCCCCTACTTTCAAGAGTATCAGCTGGTTACCCCGGTTTGGTGTCATCTGCTAATGATGAAAGTTCACCCCATCTCTTACTCCAGGATGTGGTGTTAAACAGGAAAGGTCCCAAGACAGACATCTGTGGATCTCTTCTTGTAACAATTCTCTAGGTGAGTATGATCCCTTAACAACTGTTCTCTGAGGCTGAGCCCTTAACCAGTGTTTTATCCATCTGGTTGCCCAGACATACTAACGTGAATAACAGAATATTTTGAGAGACGATGTCAAAAACCTCTCTAAAAATCAAAGTAAATTACATTTACCACGCCTCCCTCAGCCACAAATCCAGACAGCTTATCACAGGAGGAAACGTGGTTGGTCATGTATGATTTAACCATGATAAATTCATGCTAAGTTTTACAAATTGCTTTCTTTTTTATGTGCCCAGAAATGTCTTTCAAAAGGATTCACTCAGTGATTTTCCCTGGGATTGAGCTGACTGGCCTTTAGTTTTCTGGATTGACATCTTCTGAGGATGGGTGTGACAGGTGCTTTTCTCCAGTCATCAGGGATCTTCCCCAATCTCTACAGCCTGTTCAAAGTAACAGAGAGTGGCTTTCAAGGACATTGGCTAGGTCTCTTGGCATCCTTGGATGCAACTTCTTGGGTCCCACAGCTTTATAGGGGTTGAGTTCTCTCTAGAAATCCCTGACTCTCATCCATTGCTAGTACTTCTCCTTAAATCCTCTCTCTAATGACGGACGTCTGAGCAAAGAGAGCAGTGATTACCTCATGTTTCTTATATGTATGTCTTAATGGTCTGCTTGGAAACTTACCCAATCAGTTGCTTTGTGTTCATTCACTGTACCAATAACCAATGCAATAACTAGAGGACAGGGACATTTGAAAAAAAAAAATATACAACATAGGTATTGTTCTAAAATTTTAGAGATTTTTATTTCCATTCTGGATTTTTTCCCTTAGCTTTTCCTCCTCTGGCCCGATTTTTTCCCCATCTTTTCTGCTTTGACATTAAAAGAAATATAGTAGGGCTTAAAAGCATGCTGAAACCAATTAAAAAATCTATAATTCCTCCTTCCCCATACCACAGGCAGAAAAATTAGTTTGAATTAATTGTAATCTGATGCTTATTTGATTGTTCTTTTTCAATAATCAGGATACTTGAATTCTGATGCATATGTATTGCTCTGCTTTGAAGTACACTTGAGGAAGAAAAGAATTCCAACCTTGGTTCTTCAAGGCTGAACACATCTCACAAAAGCCAAAAGGTTCCACTTTCACAAATCTCAGCTACGACTGAGATTCTTACTAATTTTTCAAATACAAGATTAAATTGATTTTTTGATGAGATGCATAGGACCAAACTTTCAAGAAATCTGCAGTTGCAGAAAGCAATTTATGTGTTATTAGGAAAAAACTCCAATGATGAGGTCAGTGTTAGTTGTGCTTGACCATGAGCAGGGTTCAGAGGAGAGTGGCAGAATATTTCTTGATCTGTAAAACACTCCTTTAAGTGAGGGAATAAAAAAGGACAAGCACAAGTAATTCTATTTATCAGTGAAATGTAAGAAGCAAAGACTACCTTGGGAGGTTAAGGTAGAAGGTAAGTTTCCACAGGGTGTATTACAGAGGGTAGTCTTCTTTGTCACAATGCTGGGATCTCTGATTCACAGCAGCAAAAAAACAGAGTTTGCATACCAGGGAAAATTAAGGTTTTACTGTGGGATGAAGAAAATAATTCTCCAGACAAGGAAGCTTAGGAACAGACTAGGGACTAGTACATTTCTATATTTCATGGTTTAACCCCAGCTGGCAACTAAGCACCACGCAGCCACTCACTCACTTCCTTCACAGTGGGATGGGGAAGAGAATTGGAAGTGTAAAAGTGAGAAAACTCGTGGGTTGACATAAAGACAGTTTAGTCCGTAAAGCAAAAGCCACATGTGCATGCAAAGCAAAACAAGGAATTCACTCACTACTTCCCATTGGCAGGCAGGTGTTCAGCCATCTTCAGGAAAGCAGGGGTCCATCACGCATAACGGTTACTTGGGAACACAAAACACCATCACTCTGAACACTTCCCCCTTCTTTCTTCTTCCCCCAGCTTTATATGCTGAGCACGATGTCATATGGTCTGGAATATCCCTTTGGTCAGTTGGGGTCAGCTGTCCCAGCTGTGTCCCCTCCTAACTTCTTGTGCACCCTCAGCCTACTCGCTGGTGGAGTGGTATGAAGAGCAGAAAAAGGCCTTGACTCTGTAAGCACTGCTCAGCAGTAGCAAAAACATCCCTGTGTTATCAACGCTATTTTCAGCACAAATCCAAACCATAGTCCCATACTAGCTACTATGAAGAAAATTAACTCTATCCCAACCAAAACCAGCACACTATATCAGGGACTAGTACATTTCTGTATCCCACTCTTATGGGCTGTGTGTGATCAGGCCACCTTTGCTGACTCATCTTTCTGCTAAACTGAGCCAGCCGGCCCAGTGAGCTCTGTAGCATAGCCATCAGAGACAGTGCAGATAGAACCATAAAGTCAGTGGAAATGAAGATATGACACTAGAGAAATTAAATTAAGCTGTTCTTCTGAACTTCCCATGGAAGACCTTCTCTACCTCTTTAGTTTATAATAGCAACCTAGATAGATGGGAATGCATGTGAAGGTGTCATGTTATAGGGATGATGAAGATCCTGAAGGAATATTGCAGGTAAAACAGAGTAAAAGACAGTGACTGGAAATTATTTTCAGCAAAAATTTAAATTTTTGAATCTTTAAGAATGTGTAGGCAGTAATGTTTGGGACAAAGACCGTGGGTGGTTTTCTATGCTCTGATTCAAGACTAGTAAATTTTATATTTTGTCTTTTTCATGCCTGTGGTATTTATCTAGAAACAAGAGCAGAATTGGATAATCATAGCTCTATTAAATCAGATGAAAGATCTGTCTTGTCTGAAATGTTATTTGCCAGCAGCATATACCTACAGAAGTGTATGAGAACAGAGGAAATGTATGTGCTGTCTTCCCTTCTCACTTTCATTATATATTCTTTCCCAGCAATCTGGATGATGGATGAATAAGTACATATAGGAAGGGTTCTGTTATATATGAATATACTCATCTGCAAGTAATCTTCACAACTTCGATTTCTGGAGATTTTGGAAGCAATTCCTGAACTGAGGAAAATACCCTGCAACTCATTACATTTAATGAATTAAAATTTTGAAGAAAACTTCATCTACAAAACATGTTACTTTTTGAACATTTTAAAAAGTTTTGCTTCAGTAATGATCTTTTGTATATTTTAACCATCAACAAGCCTATAAAGCCAGTTATTTTTCAGTATTATTAAGAACAAGAATGTTTTTGAAAAAATAAGTTGGTTACTCTTTATGTTTTTCAAGCATTTATTTTCTCAATTTAAAACCAGGAAATATTATTGAAAGGACTTTTCCAGAGGAAAAGTTTTGGATAGAAAATATAGTGGGTTTTGAGGGATGAGTGGCTTTTTTTTTAAAAAATTCTTGATAAGGACACACTTCCTGAAGGCTGTCACTACTTAACTATTCCACACTTCCTGCCCCAAAAAGAACTTCTGCCAGAGAAAAACGAGAATTGGTGGGAATAGGGATGAACATTGAAGAAGGACCGATAAGGAGAAGAGTGAAGAATAACTTTGAGGAGGAAAAGCAGAAAAGATAAATTGCAGAGTAATCTAATACTCCCCATATAAAACTTAAAATGCAAAAAGACTGAATTATGAGGAAGGTATGATTATGATGTTGAAGAATAAACACCATTATGCAAACTGCTAAGAAAGATAAAATGATATGTGACTATTGAAATAGATTCTGTATACGCTAAGTGGTGGTAATAAAAAAAAAAGGTATTCATTTAATATTCCTAGTCTAATACATTCCACATAATGTTATTTATTAAACCAAAATATTGCATACTCTTCTCTCATTTTTCTGCTCAATCTGTAAGACATAAGAAACCGTTTATTATTGAAAAAGTATGAGATTTCTAAATTCTTGAAAACTACATTCTTTAATAATGAATTTCATGTCATGACATACAAAAAGTCAATTATGATTTTTTAATACAGAAGTCAGTAAAATTTAAAGGAAGAGAAGATCAACAAAAGCAATTATAAAAGGATGACATTCAGGGAAAACATTGACATAAAAACTAACAGAAGGAGTCCAGCTTCCTTCACAGCCTGTCTCCCTTGTGTTTTCCAAGGGAAGTTTTTTATCACTTCTGCAATTTGTAGTATCAGAAAAGGAAAATAAGTTGTCATAACCATCAAATTGTTTGTGGTCCTTCATTCCAAGTCACCTTCCAACCCTCTGTCTACCTTTCTGGGGGATTTGTCAGGCACTAACTGAAAACTGTTATTTAGGTGCACAGTTAGTGCAGCTCCTTTTGATTTTTTTTTTAACTCCCTGTAGTTTCATGACCATATGTTCTTTGACATTCTTTTTAATTAGTGACAGATGGATGAAAGAATTTTAGATCCTAGACTGAATTTCTTGCTGTTGTGATTTTTTTTTTTTTTTTAAATTAGACTTTCCATACTCTAGTCATTTCTTAAAATACTTTGACCTCTTGTTGGTGTCATCTGCCCTTTCTGCTCTATGAGTCTCTCTGTGTTGTCTTCAGCAAGCAACAACAAAAAAAAACCCCTATTCCTCATTTGAACTGTGGGATATTTTCATCCTATCTTCAGTGGCAGCTGATGATCCTGTAGGTATGGTCTGCTTCTCATTTTGTTTAGTGTTGTCAGGATTTCTGAAAGAAAAGTCTGGCATTCAACTAAGTGAATTATGAAACAGTTACAGAGAGTTTGATACTCAATTTTAAAAGTATGTCCAGGAGACAAAACACAGCAAAACACCACCAACAAAAATGCAAAGCAAAGATTAAGGCATTCTCTCTGCTGTAATAGGACAAACATAGTTTCATATTTCCCTTTACTTTAGGCCTACACAAATGCTCCTTTTATGTCTGTCATTCATACACCTTGTGTTTTCTTGATTTGTGCTTTTTTTTGTGTGTGTGTTACCCCCTGGCTCCCGCCTCTCCACTGCTACAAGTAATAGAACCCTTTGGGCACTGAAAGTTTTTATAAATTTCTTGCAATAGCCTCTCTTTCTTTTGCTTATTAAATAGTACCTTGTTTCTAGTGAATCTGGTACTGTGAGTGCTGTGATCTTACAGACATTTTCAACACATCAGTTCTACCTTCTGCCAGATAAAGGAAAAAAAAAATTAGCACTTAGCCCTTTGTTTGATCTACTAATCCTCTAAAATTTATTTCTTATTAAAAAAAACCAACAACAAAGAAGACCTAGTTTTATACTTAAGAATATGATTAGTAATGACAAGTAAACAGGCTGGAAATATTAATCTTTGGCAACAGAGTAAGTGCTACTTGTGAAAGCGTTTATTATGTGGATATTTCTTTAAGTCATAACTTTGAGATATATCTACACAATAATACCCTCCACAGCTACCCAAACCTATGCAGACCTCCAAAATTAAGCTTTTCAGAAGCAGACAGTTTAGTATGACAGGATGGTGGCTAGTGTAAATCTTAACAAACATCTTTTCCTAGTCCTCAGCTGGATTGGGATGTTACTGGCCAGCAACACACCCAAAATTGCTAGGTATGTTGAAGTGGATATATTGTGTTGTATGTTACTAGGATTAAACTAGTCATTAGCATCTCTTTGCCCTGAAGAGAGAACAGATAATGTATTTTTCATAGGTTGACCAGAAGAAAGCGTAGCAGAAGATAAATTTTACCATCATATTCCTTGGAGGATTAATGTATTAGTATATGAATCTATCTGCTGATTTATATACTTACTTTTTTTCTTCATTTTCATCATTTTTCTGCATTGCTATGGTCCTTTATGATGATGAGGAGGAGAATGTACCCTTTAAATATTGCTTCAATTTGCTCTGTCAGAACCCCTTCTAGCAAACAAGAAATAACATATAAAGAAACATATTTATCCAGCAGGACACACAGTGATTGACATTTCTTATCAAGACACAACAATTGCTTAACTTACTATACTTTTTCCCTGAGTAAAAAAAAAAAAATATATACATATTGAAGAGGATAATGTATTTTGCATAAAAAAAAGCCTTTCAGATGAGTTCCTTGAGTATTTACAAAGGAGAGAAAAAAGTTTTTGTTGCTGAGCTGTTTGGGAAGAGCAGATTGGAGGCCTAAAGCACAGTAGCAAACTGCTGCACCTGTAACTGTTAGACAATTATGAACAGCTGGTGATGATTAGCACAGCAACAACCAATCTACCCAATATATTTCACTCTGATAAAGAAAAGAGCAAGATGCAAAAAAAGTATCACAGACTACAGCCTTCACTTTTCACAGTGAACCTTAGGGGGGCAGCCTTTTAACAAAGGGATCTCAAGAATAGAAGTAGTATGCTGTATATTTATGTTTGCTCTCCCACTCTTAATCAGGGCAAGCTAAGAGAGGAAGCTGACATCACTATCAAATTGTGCAAGTAAAGTGCAAAAATATCATTCTGCTATGGAGATGAAAGATAGAAAATACTTTTCACATGGTATACTTTTACAAAATGGGTGGCTGTACTGTGTGTGGATTTTTCCATCTGACTTCATATTGGTGTATCAAGCCACTTCTTTAAATAACCTATAAAGCAACAAAAAGGATAACAACTGATGTCATATAACTTTTGGATCAAGGATTATCCAATTTACTTAAGGAGCTGGAAAGTTAAGCTTCAAGTCTGAGTTAAGCTTCGAGTCTCACTTTCAAGCTCATCCCCTGAAAGTTGCCCAGTTCAAGCCAAGATGGATACCTCAGTTATACCTGATGAATCACTCTCAAGCAGTGAACTGGTAATACAGACTGAGTACAGTGATCTCCCTGTGTTTATCTTGAGCTACAAGTTTTTCCACTCTTTTTATCCCCCTCTCCTGTTGAGGAAGAGTGAGAGAGTGGCTGGGTGGGTGTCTGGCATCCCACTGAGCTCAACTCGTGGCGGGGAGCTACTGCTGTTCCTGTGGTTGTAACAAAGCCTCTCCATTTATTAGTTCAAAAAATTATGTCTATTTAGGATAGTCAGGAAAATAAACAATCCCAGCTCTGCACAACTTAACCCATAGGTTCTGGAGTCCCTTCTGATTTAAAACCTACAGTGCTTAGATTATTTCTGGTTCTCCAGCTAGGTGGTTTGCTGGCTCGGATATTTGCACACTAACTTATAGCAACAATGTCTGCAGTAGAGACATGGTCTTTAGGGTGTCTGTACAACTATTTCTCAGGTAAATCCATTATACTTGTAAACCTAGGATGACAGCTTGCTTGAATAAAGAGTGTTTGCTGCCATAAAGGTCACAAAAGTAAGATAATGCTATCCTGGGCAGGGGGCAGAAGAAAATAAGCCAAGTTCATCAGAGAAGTAAAAGCCAAGTTCACCAGAGAGTCATAACTTATCAGAATATGACTTTGTGTAACACTTTCAGATCAAATGACAGCACTGAGACTAAATGGACTCGGAAACAATTTAATCACAGATATATGCAATTTTACAAATTGCACAACTTCCCTGTTCTCTGGTAGAGAAAAAGCAGTCCAGGGAGAACCGAGGTGGGCGAATGTAGTGTGGCCATGCTCTGTGTAGTCCTAGTAGCAGTAATGGTAAAAGTAGGGTTGTAGGGTCCCCTGAGATTCCCCCCCAAATGACTTTGGATGTAGTCAGTTATAGAATCAGATAGAAAATACCCAATTCTTATTCAGGTCATTCAAATTCACTTGGCATCTAAAACAGGCTGTCACCATCACTGATGCTCACAATTTGCTCCTCTCCTTTGCAACTATCACAGTGATTGTCAAGTTGTTTACCCTCAAGGATCACCTCTGTTCTTGTAAAAAACCCAATTCCCCTTCCTACAGGGTTAGCTAAAGTTCACATACTAACACTCCCATCAAATGATCATAATTTATGCTAACTGCTGAAGTTTGTTAATTCCTAATTCTAATATGAATAAAATTCATAGGTGATAGGCTCTGGGCCAGGCTTGAACTCAGTTCTAAAAAGAGTGATGATTTGACCATTTTCTGAGTGGTCTTGGCCTTTGCCCCCAGTAGAGTTTGGATGGGTAGGTTTGACAACTTTTTGTATTAGTACAAAATAAAAAACATAAAAGAATTTATGAAGTCTCCATTTTGCAGTATGAACAAAGCTCTTCGCCAGAAATATGTGAATAATTAATTCTTGAGTCTGCAGTCCAAACTGCAGTATTTTATTTCTAATGAATCAAAACCTCTGAATTTCCTGCTTCTAAATTGAGAGTAAGGATCAAATGATACATGTGGAAATCTGGGTAATTATTCCTAACATACCATCTTTATCTTTCAGAAGGTTCTTGAATCACTTTGGTTTCCTGTTCTAGAAAATTTTACAAACAAATTAACAATGAAAGTGTTTGCGTTTAAAAGAAAAATCACAAATGAGCTAATGCAAAGCACAAAAAAGACAAACACAAAAATCACATATACAGTCAGTTAAATGATTTATAACACATGATAGTGTCTGAGTAGGTGCCTTAAGTTAGGAGAAGTTGCTAGAACAGTGGCTTTTAAAATACAGCTTAATAGGTTTATGAAAATCCATTGATTTACAGACAGAATAATAGCATAATAGACAAAATAGTTACATGCAAGACCTTGTAAAGAAATGTGTCAAGTGTTGCAGTCTTCTTAGTGAAAGACCTTCAAGTGGAACTCAGATGAAGCTGTCAGATGCTGGAGGGTTTTTTATTCCTGAAGACAAAGGCATCACAAGTTCCTCTTGCCAGCAGTTGAATTCAGCTACATTCAGGTAAGAAATCAGATGTGAGTAAGACCATACACTTATTGTAACCTGAATAAGATGTCAAGATAAATAACCATGGAAGAGATCAGCCAAAGATATAATTCACTCTTTGTGCTTGAAGACTGTAGGCTTCAGGGGTGGTCTTCAGAAAGTTTTGATGTCCAGCTTAAAGAGTATTTAACTGTAACTTAAAGGAAATCAAATAATCAAAATTTAGATGAAATTTTAAGATAAAAACCAAACACAGAATCACACAATTACAGAACGGCTGAAGTGTGAAGGCACCTCTGGAGATCATCTAGTGCCATTCCCTGCTTAAGGCAGGGCTAGCTAAAGCAGGTTGCCCAGGTCTGGTTGGAGACTGAATGTCCCCTAAGGATGGAGACTCCATAGCCTCTCCGGGAAGCCTGTTCCAGTGTCTTACCTAACACAGTTAAAAACTGGTTTTTCTTCTGTTTAAATGGAATTTCCTGTATTTCAGTTAGTGCCCATTGCCTCTTGTCCTTTCACTGAATGCCACTAAGAAGAGACCTTCCTTTTTCCTTTCAGTTCTGTCAGTACTTTAAAGTAAAAGGAAATCAGATTTAATTTTTGTCTGAACAAAAACACAGCACATTGAGTAAAGAGGAGCTGTTTCTGCACATTTATTTTTGTAGCTGTATTTTAATTATTGAAAAATGTTGAAGTCATTAATATCATTTAGTATTACAGTATCACCTAAAGGTGCCAGCTGAGAATAGTTCTGTAGATAATGTAAGAAAGAGATCTTGTTATTAAGACGTAATAATCTACATAGGCATGGAGAAAAAAAAGAAAGAAAAAAATGAAACTGAAAAAAGTTTTTTTCATTTGCGTGATACAGTTGTCAGGACTAGAAGATCCTGCTTCTTTTCATTCAAGCCAGACTGCAATTTTTTTTGCTAGAAGCATCCACACCTTTTAAATTTCACACTCTGTAATTCCATGCTCTTCACTAATTCATCAATTTTTTTCTTGTGAGTGAATATTTACTTATTAGAAGCATTC
>VYZV01008197.1:26709-42846 GCA_013401275.1 Pandion haliaetus | reverse complement strand
TTAGAAAAATTATAAACACTTCATCTGAGAGACGTATCAAGGTGATTTGTTAACTGTATCCTAAGGGTGGCACATCCCGGTGTTCCAGGTTCTTATACTGAAGGTGTTTCTAAAAATGAATGGGGTCCTTCAGATCCTTCTCACTTTAATTAGGCTTATGTCATTCAGGCTGTAATCCAGGAAGTCTTAAACTCATTATACATCAGCTACACGTTCCTTGGACTAACAAGGGACAAAGGTATTTGGAAAGATAATCCAATCCTGAATAAGGTCAGAGAAGGCGTGGCGGGGGGGTGGGAGGAGGTGTAAGGAGTTTGATCATTACTTGTTTTTGTCAAGTGTGGAGAGGCATAGAATCATCAAAGTTGGATAGAACCATACATGGAAAGTTTACTTGTGGCTCCACAGATTATTTGGTCTTGCTTGATATTAAGCAGCATATTCTCAGCCCAGAAGAATACATAAGCATTTGATTAACTTTAAACAGGCAAATTGTTCAAGGGATTTAAACTGTCCTTTAAAAGTGTTACTTATATGGATTACTGGTGTGTTTCATGGTAGTAATACAAAGCTTAAGCTGGAAGAGAAAAGCAGAGAACGGAGGATCTACTTAAGTAATTCTCAAAATGTCAAGGTTAATTAGGGTCCCATGAACTGGTAGGGCTCCAGGCAAAAATATGTATTGAAAGAAATTAACCCATGTTATTTGAAAAAACCTGCCTTGTCCTTTCTTTCAATGTTTTTTCCATGGAAAAGCTGCATTCTTTACAAAACTATGGTAAACACATCCAGAAATGCAAATCTAAGCTTTTATAAGATCCTAAGGAACAGTTTATAGTAAATATTGGACGGTTAACTCATTAACTAGTTCTGTTAGTATTTCTAATTGCCTAAAATCAATTAGTATGTTAACAAAAATTGATGATATTTTTCTCATTAATTTGTTTTCAGAAATGGAACTAGGCTTAAAAGTGCTCATATTTTGAAAAAAGTATACATTGGAATTTGAGAAAAAAGTATTTTAAAATCAGTGTAAGTTTGTCAGAAATACAATCGAGATTGGTTAGCTTTAGTTTTCCACTTTCTTTAGAGAATTACTATAATTCTGATGAAGAAACAGAGAGGAAAGTGATTAGAAGTTCTTTATGCTAGCAGTGAGATGACAGAACAGGTGTTACAGCACTCATTCAAAATATAATTACACCTGTTTAAGTTTGTTTTGACTAATGTGATAATGAAGGTAAAATGGCTTGAGTTAATTGCTATGAATGAAAACTTTGAAAATTTTGTATAGGTTTCACAGTCTATCCAGGTGTATACCTGCTGTACCACAGACTTATCCACAGCCACAGTCGCTCTGAGGTGCATCTGTTCCAGCATGGCCTTCTCCATGGGCCACAGTGCCTTCAGAGATATATCTGCTCCAGTATGGCCTTACTCACAGCCACACTCAGTTCAGAAGTAAACCTGCTCCAGCATGGCCTCACCCATGGCTGCAGTCCCTCCAGGGCTGTACCTGCTCTGTTGTGGGCTTATCCATAGCCACACACTTTGAGGTGCTCCAGCATGACCTCATGCACAGCCACTGATGCTTCAAGGTGTTACCTGTTGCAGCATGGACTTACCCACAGACACAGATGATTTGAGCTGTACCTTCTCCAGAGTGGACTTACCCTTGGGCCACAATCCCTTCAGAGGTATACCTGCTGCGGCACAGACGTACCCATGGCCACAGACGCTTTGAGATATACCTAGTCTGGCATGGGCTTATCCTTGGCCACAGATGCTTTGGGGTGTCCTGCTCCCGCATAGACTTATCCACAGGTCACAGTCCCTTTGACTCAAATTCACGCTGGAGTACCAGCCTGCCCAGCACAGCAGCACAGAAACAGCAGCCATGCCCTGGCCATCTACCAGCCCAGGCGCATCACCATTGCTGTTATCAAAATGTTCTCAGGCACAGCAGAGTAAGATGATAAGCAGTACAGCAAGCAGCGACAGCAAAAAGCAGCCACTAACAAGCACTAGACTCCAAAAGGCAAGCAAGCCCCATGGCAAGCACAGGAGCCTGCCAATAAATAGCTGAACAGCAATAAGAGCTATAAATTTGATCTAGCACATTCTAATCAAATGTGTCCTTATCTCAAACCCTTCAAGCCCCATGTTGGGCACTAAAAAGAGCTGTTGTGGTTTAACCCCAGCTGGCAACTAAGCACCACGCAGCCACTCACTCACTTCCTTCACAGTGGGATGTCAGAGAGAATCAGAAGTGTAAAAGTGAGAAAACTCGTGGGTTGACCTAAAGACAGTTTAGTAGGTAAAGCAAAATCCACACGTGCACGCAAAGCAAAACAAGGAATTCATTCACCACTTCCCATCGGCAGGCAGGTATTCAGCCATCTCCAGGAAAGCAGGGCTCCATCATGCATATCGGTTACTTGGGAAGACAAAACACCATCACTCTGAACATTCCTCCCTTGTTTCTTCTTCCCCCAGCTTTATATGCTGAGCATGATGTCATATGGTCTGGAATATCACTTTGGTCAGTTGGGGTCAGCTGTCCCAGCTGTGTCCCCTCCCGATTTCTTGTGCACCCTCAGCCTACTCGCTGGTGGAGTGGTATGAAGAGCAGAAAAAGGCCTTGACTCTGTGCAAGTACTGCTCAGCAGTAACAAAACCATCTCTCTGTTGTCAACACTGTTTTCAGCACAGATCCAAACCATAGTCCCATACTAGCTACCATGAAGAAAATTAACTCTATCCCAGCTAAAACTAGGACATTTGTAAGGCCAATTTGCATGCAAATAGGAATATAGATCTATTCCTTGTAAAGAATTAGGGCAACAACAGCCTTAGGCTTCTCAGGTTGACCAAAGCTGGTTAGGAAGCAGATGATTAATTGTGGCAGGTTTTGTGTACTTGTCTCTTCACATAAGTATGAGAGTGTAGGTCAAGTTTCTGCCACTTTCTGATATTTATGCTACATTCCAGCAGGGATTCACATCATTCCAAAAATCCTTTCCTTACCGATGAGACAAAAGAAGAAAAATTACTCCTACCTGTACTAACCCATTACAAATGTCAGGAGAGACAGATCAGTAACTGTGGTTGTAATGGTGTCGGAGTTTGGGCCAGCTTAGCTATGCCTGTCTGCAGTCCTGTACTTTTGAGCTAGAGGCTACTACAGAAGAAATGAACTACAGTTTTGGCAGCATTCAAAAAAGCTGGAACAAGGCTTTTTTTTTTTTTTTTTTCTTTTTGGTCAGAAGATGGAGGTGGTCTTCAACTGACATAATTTTAAATTAGACATCTACAGCTAAGCTAGTTAGCCTAGTTTCTCATTCTAGCCAGTAGAGAGATGAATTTTTCCAGGGAGTGATTTTCCTGCCCTATTTTTAACCATCTAATTCAGTCCAAGCTCTATTGCACCAAGAAGGAACTGTTTCTCTCCACTGACTATAAAAGGAGGTGAGATATTTAGTTTGGCTATGCACATTGTGCAAGATGAACCAAACTCTTAAGTCCCCAGTTCATTTTTCTGCAGTAACAGCTAAAAATAAGAAGTTAACATCCAGCCACAAACAAACCCTAAATCCAGGCTGCTGAATTCCATTCAGAGTGCTCTGGAAATAAAAATTATGAAGCTGGCTTGAGAAAGACAGCAGATTTGTCACAGTTGGCAATGGAAATGGATATTTGAAAGAGGCAGCCTGCATCCGAAGGTATATCCTAGTGGACAGGCCAATGCAAAGGGAAGTGGATCAGATTGGGTGCTTACACAAGCATAATTTAGACAGCAGTTGGAGTCATTATTTAATGAAGACCCTATACAAATTATCATTCACAATGTAGTAGTATTCCTGGTAATATCCCTCTCATAACAGGGTTGGTAGAAGGCATTAAAAATTGTTGCATTCAGAACTTATAAGGAAATCGTCCAGCAACAGTCTGATCTCTGTTCTTATTTCAAAGATGTCAGCCTTGCACTGGGTCTCAGCATCATATAAATTTACTTCGATGTCAGTCTGTGACACACTAATTGGTTTTGACTGCTTTTAAATGTCTGCCACATTGTTACTCTTGGTAATGTACGTAGTTCATGCTTTTGCCTTTATAACAACTGCGTACTCCAAAGCTGAAATCATTAGGACTTACTTGGAATATTTTGCTTTAGGAGAGCCACTTTGGTTGTCCCCTTCACCCACTAGCTTCAGATGTATTTGTTATTGTTTCAGTCTTGCTGGGATGTACAGACTGGTCAGGCAAATCTAGCACCTTGACCATGTCACTGTTAAGAAGGAGGCAATTCCAAAATATATGAGGGATTCAAACACAGGCGATGAACCTTGCTGAGTTATGGGGGACTTTTAAATTTTTGTTACTTCTTCCATTAAAGTTACAAAAAAGAGGAACGCAAGTGTGTGTGTCAGAATGGAGAAAGGGGGAGAAAAAAAAAAAGTAAAGCTTTGAAACATGTAGAGTATTGAGTAAGGATTTCATTTTAACAATGCCCTTAATTTGCTTTTTGTTTAGCTGGAGAGTGATTCTGTAAGAAAAAAAATAAAGGGAGAGAAAATATTTAATAGTTTTTAAAAATGATTCCACATGGTAATACTTACCTTTTCTGGGAAGAAGTTAGCTTCTCAATAACCCATGCCTTTTACTTATTGGAACAACTTTTTTTTTTTTTTTTTTCCCCTCACTATTTCATGGGAGTACAGAGCACATAAAGTGCTTTATTTGTCAGTTATAGATTAGTGGAGATTGTCTGAAAGTTTTGGTACTGTTGTTATTAAAGTCTAATGCTATTTTTCTTAAAGACAAAAGCAGGAATAACAATGAAAGTGGGGAACAAGAGGAACAGTGGAGAAGCAATAGTTCTTTCTGTTGATGATGCTTACTTGTAAACCTCACTGATAAGGGTAAACAGACACACATACAGTTTTATTATGCACTAAAAAAACTAATAAACTCCAGCTACCATCAGGATGTCTAAAAATCTTTTAGCTGGGTTGGTGGTTTTTTGTTTTGTGGGTTTTTTTTCTTCATTCTTTCTTTCAATTTTTCCCTGATTGTAGGTTCACAGCAGAATTGTAAATGAAACAGTCATGGTGGTCTACATGTTTTTAAACAGAAATGTAAGAAAAGAACTAGAACAAGGAGGTAAAAGGTCATTAAAGGAGAGGATCAAGGCAGCATTAGGGTTTTCCCATCTCCGGCCGTGTTCAGAATTTACCCAGAAGTAACAGAGAGACCAGTTTTAAAGATCAGTGACAGATGATATGATTAAAGGCTCATCTCTGCAGGCAAAGAAGAGCCTAGAGACACAAAAACAGGCTAGGGAGCCCCAGTCTTAGACATGAGCCCCTAACCCAGTTTCTTCCAGGACATTCCCAGGAATGCCTAAGCCCCATGGGCTGAGGGAGGCACCCACCCAGTGCAACAATGGAGCAGCTCTCTGCGTCATCTCACAGACCAAGGGGGGGTCACTGCCTGGGATATGGGACCCATCATGGAATGCAAGGGAAGAGCACTAAAATGGTGATGGTCTGGGAAGAGTACAAGAGAGGCCTCTGTCTTCGAGCTGGCTACTGGAGGGGCCAGGAGGTCCAAGCCAGCTACTGAGAGGTCTGTGAGGTCTAGGGATCAGCTGAAGGACCATTTGCATGTGAGTGTCTCTGTGTGAGAGGTATGTGGAGGCCCACAAGGATCCAAGGGCCAGCCTCTGAGCAGACTGGGTGTCTAAGGACTATTAATGCAAGGATACAGAGTGTGTTTTGGTATGTGCAAGTGGGTCTGTGTATCATTACCTGGAGTGGGGACCTTATGTCCCAGTGTTGGCAACTTTGAGGACTTGAGGTGCATGGACAGCTATTGGACAGACTGAGCACCTGAGGTCAATTACTGCAGGGATCCACATTGTATATATGTATATATATTCTCCACTAAAGGACTTTCATCCTGATCAGTCAGAGAAGAGAACAGGATGAGGCCTTTGGTACTGTCTAGGCTTATGTGTTTGCTGAGGATCTTTCTCTGTGTTGATCTGTGTGTCTACCTTTGTGCATGTGTTTAAGATATGGTATATGTCTGTTTGTGCATGTGCCTACTGGTGACACACACTCAGCCTCCCGGCTGGCTGGACTTGGGGCGTGGAGCTGTAACAACATCACCTCTGTTAGTCTACCAGATTTGACAATATCCTAGCAATCAGGACAACTGGAATCAGGTTGGAGATGCTTGCTCTACAACTGCAGGGACCTTGTGGGAAGTGGCAAGGTAGCAATTTTGTCTATCGCAATAGTTCACACATCTTCAGGACTGTAGGAATCTCAGCTACACCAAGAGGCAGGATACCACCCTAAGCAGCAACAACTCTTCTGCTTTGCAACTGTTTTCTGGCTCCAGGAAAATTCTTGTCCAAGCTGTGGAGTAAATCTGGGAACCATTGCCTGATGGGGAGGTGAGTTGCCACTAAATTGCCATTCTGTGCATGAGTTGACAGCTTTCCTAAGGTCTAATTTCTACAAAACAAGACTATTAATAATTAAGGAGTGAGTAAAAGCCTGTGTCACTCCTCAGCTATTTGGTATTGGCATTTGATGACAGCCACATTTTTAAATGTGCCTTAGATGCTGGGCTTTCCATAAAGCAAAATAAAATATGTCTGTCTAACTGAATTTAAACAGTCATCTGCTTTCCACTGTTCCTGATCATTCCCCATGAAATATTCACTTGCAAGACAGCCTTCCTATCTATTCCCACATTTTTAATTTTATATGGGTGACGTGTCAAATTTGATGCCACATGATGCCTTTGTCTTTCATTTTCTATTATTCTATTAATCTATAACTAATTATTTTGTTAACTGGTTGATCCTAGGTTTTGGCATGCAAAATCTGGCCCTCTGCAGCCACTCCAGATTCTTGGAGTTTCCTCAATATGATCTATAAAGATATGCAGGTTATATCAGTAGGAAACTAATTGGACTGTTTATCTCTCAGAGTTTGTTTTATGAACAGCTCTATGTAGCAGTTCACTTAGGCTTCTGCTTTCCAAAGTAAGACACTGGGTGGGTCTCAATTGCTTGAAAACAAGTGCAAACAGTAGGAAAGAGCCCAACATGTGACAGCTGTGATTTACTTCTCACGGAGTCTGACACCTGAAATAATAACTGGAAACACAGTGAGTGAGGAATGCAATTCCACTCTTCTGGAATCAAGGACAAGACATGAAGCTTCGTATGAGAGCAGCCCTAGGAACCCACACTGCTTTCTCCCAGACAACTACCTGGGCAGAAATTCTTTCTCACTTTTTCTCTCCATTCTCTGACCTGATCAATCCTGAGTTCTCTTCTATAAACTGAAGAAAATTCAACAAGTACTTAACCTCCCTTTGATCTTAATAGGCTCCTTCTTAGGGAATATGTTGCAATGAGGAAAAGCTGTATGTTTGAAGTTATTCAGGCATAAGAGTTTGTTCTAAGTGCATCCTCTAAAAAGAAGTTGATCTGTTTGCACTTTAAATAAACAGTAAATGTAGCTGTGTTTTTTCAGCAGCTGGACAAGACTGTCTTTACACTTTCTCTGAAAGCCACCAGATCAAACTGCTTAGAGGTGATGCATCCTGCTTCCAGATCCTGTTTTAGCTTAGGTGGTAGAATCTGAGAAGTTTCTGGGCTGGTAGATTTTGACCCCTCTATTAACAAGCTGTACAGCCAGAGGGTACATAGCTACAGCAAGTCTGTTGTTGACACCAAGCTAAGGGAAGCCATCATTACCCTGGAGGGTGGGGCCACTGTTCAGAGGGCTCTTGACAAGCTAGAGAGATGGGCTGACAGAACACTCATGATGTTCAACAAGTCCAAATGCAGGACCTTGCCCTTGGGAGACATAGGGCACTGTGTCTGATTTAACAGTTCTCTGTAGAAGGGACATGTTAACAGAGTGGAGCAAGTACTGCAAGGAGCTCTTAGTATGGTTAGGGTTTAGAGCAAAAAGGTACCCGGAGAAATTGAGTTGGTTCAGATTGGAGAAGCAAAGGCTATGAAGGTATCTAGCAGCTGCCCTCAACAAACTAATGGAGCTAGACTGTGCTCAAAGTTGTACAATGAAAGGGCAAGAGGCAATTGTCAAAGATGTAAAAGGGAAATTTCTGAGATAAATAAGGAAAGAAACCTTTACAATGGGTGTGGCTATCCACAGAACAAGCTGCCCAGAGTGGCTGTGGAGACATTCAGATCTCAGCTTTTGACAGACCTGAACAACCTGATCTAACTTCAAATTTATATATACACAGAGCAGGTGAAACCTCCAGAGGGTCTTTGCACCTTAAGTTTTTTCATATTTCTGTACGTATACACAAAACTTAAATCACTCTGAAAACCTGAATTTCCTTGGAGTCCAGATAACCATTAAGTAGGAGCTTTGTAGACCATAATGTTATTTTGCTACTGCAGACCTACCTTAAATCCTGATCCCAAGACTCTCAGATCACTTACCCACCCATCCTGGTTCTAAGAACGACATGACACATCAGCAAATGTACTGAGGAACAATCTAAAACAAATTAATACCCTGAAGCTTCTACATACTGTGCTCTGTGGGCTTCCCCTCTGGTAGAGCAGGTTGGGCTCTCAGTTTCTTTGTTTCAGAAGACCAACAATCAGTTTAGAATCTCAGACTTTTGCTGTTTTCCTTTCTCCCTCAAAAATAACTTGTCCTGATGAAAATTCAGTCTGTTTTTAAAGCAAGGAAAAATTTAGTAGCAATAAAAACTGAGGGTTTATAATGGGTCTTGGCAGGTAAGTGAAGGACGAAGAAAGTTTTGAAATAATTTTCAAGGGTAATTCAGTTCCAGAATTTGATTAGGGATCACAGTCTATTGTCTGAGGTTAGTATTTATTCCTTAAGGGCTTTCAATTCACTGCTGAAGTAAATGCTAGGAAATGGAACAACTGTCAAAGTACCTTAGCTTTAAGGCCCACATTGCTAATCATGACACCCATGCCCCAAGGCCTTGAACCTGTAAGTTCTTGTTCAACAAGGACAGCAGATGGGAGGGGAAGCTGTACATGAACACAAGTAAGATTAAGCACTAGATTTATTTCTCTGCATGGAGTGGAAGTGAAATGTCAGTTTTCCACAAAACTGCTTTCTTATTTGCAAGAATGGGAAGGAAGAAAGGGCTATTGTTCGCCAAAGAATGTCGCATCTGACAAATTAGTGTGCCACATCCACAGCCAGTTTATGCTGATTTACACCCACTAAGGGTCTGGCCTGTGTGCTGAAATATAAAACTCAGTTCGGTAATGAGACATTTACTCATGTGGTCCTGTGAGCCCCATTACAGCTATTCAGGAATCAATTGGTGGCTGCACAGCTCAGGTTGCTTTCCACTCTCTGTCCTGCTTTTTTACCTCATGCTTTCATATGAAACAACTGGCATCTGCCCAGAATGAAGGATCAGCTTGCTAAATCCATTGTGTATGTTTTTGTTCACTTGCCAGAAAAACCTCCCTGATCTTCTGGATTGATCAGGGTATTCAGAACTTAATTTGCTAAGCAAAAGCAAAGCAAAAAAATGCAAGTGTTATCTGGCTACTGTCTCATGGAACATTTTTACCGATTTGGAAAATCTGGCTCTGTTTTTTTAATTCAAAGTTTCATTTTTTTCATTGCATTGGGAAATTTACAGAGGTACGTGCATTGTTCCCTTTGTGGCTTCAGTGAATTTCATGGGCAATTCTTGCTCATCTGTGGGTGACTTTGGCACCTGTTGTTTAGGTTTATTTGAGTTCTTCCCCATCAATCAAATTTCGAGCTGGTATAGCTAGATCCAACATCAGTGAAACCCTTAACTTTAAATGATTTAGTGATACGTAACAAAGCATACTTACAATGTTTCCTGGTAGGGGCAGATTTTGAGAGAGATTCATGTACTTTAAGTTAGTGCCCAAAGGAACACTGTGTATCAATAATATCCTAAGAAAGATGCTTTCAAGGACCTCCCAGGGGACTCTACCATTTTCCATGAGGAAGCCTGAGCACTCAATCTGCTGTAGGCACCTAATTATATACATCCCATAGTATCTATACCTCACAAATTCTGATTCAAGTAAAGAAACTATTCATAGCATCAGTACCAGGAATTGCATTGGCTGAATATTCATGAAGATTCATACTAATCACTGGTACCTAATATATGCAGGTCTTAAAATGCCTAGAAAAGCTAGGTTGCACAAGAAATAAATCAGAAAAGAAGCCTTGGAATGTTTTTATAAATCTTTTATGTCAAGAAGAAGCGATGAATCTTGAGATTGGATATGAGGACAATTGTTCAGTTAATTAGCCATGGAAAGCATATCATTTAATTATAATGTAACTGTTTTATGGAATTCACTGGCTTTCATCAGAACCTATTGAAACAAAAGTCTAGGAAAATAAAATTTGCTAAGATTATAAAGTAACCTGAGGCCCTTCCAGATCAAACTCTCTGAAGTGAATTAACTTCAGCATTGGGCGTTTTTAAGAGCATTTGTTACACAGCAAGACGTGTTCCTTCACAATGATGCTTCAGTGGGGTGGAGGAAATAGCTAAAGGCTCTCATTTGATTGTCGTCTGTCAACAGAAACTCCAGTTATTCACCTATCTGTTGAAGAAATTTTCTCAGTGGTGATGGAAAATCAATGCACTTACTGGAAGGCCGGATTTGATTTCACAACTTTGAAACCAAAAGAAAACAAAAAACATGTTTATAAGGGAAGAAGGTGTTCACAACCAAACACATTCAGTGATTTCCCATAGTTGGACTTTCTCTCTACAATTTAATTTTATGACACATCCTAGGCTAGAGGTGTTTCTTTGTCTCTTCCCAATCTGCAGTATTTTCTGGTGCTACTCTGCCCTTTCCTCCCATGTAGGAAACATCAATGGAGTAAGAAGGCATAGAATAATGTGAGGAGAAAGTGAAAGGAAGGGAAGAAGGGATTATGAGAAGAAGGGAGGATGGGAAGGACAGAGGGAAGGAAGCAAGAATCAAGGAGGGAAGCAAGAATCAAGGAAGGAAGCAAGTCTAGGCTGGTTTTCAGTTCAGTTTCTTCCATTCTTTCTCCTAAATGTGGAAGGAGGCTGTGCCAGTACACCTTAGCCTAGTTCATGGATGCTGCAGTCCACCCCCATCACCCAAGTCTTTACTATGCCTCAGGGCATGCCCACTAGCACAAAAGGTCCAAAGAGATGAGGTAGAGCTGGGAAGTTTGGGACATTTATTACTTTTTGTCCGTACCACAGAAAAATGACAAAGCCTCTATACTCCCCCTGTGCCCTTGCAGAAGAGTGGCTGGAATGAGTCCCCAGGGGCAAATACTGTGTTTATTTCAAAAGAAACAATGTTCTTTCTGTTCTTACTCTCACGCATTACTTAAAAAAGCCAATACTGAGCCTAAAAAGAGACTTGTCTTTCCATTCAATGCATTAATTTTGACTTCTTGATTTTTTTTTTTAATTTTCTTTTTATAGTTAGGGGCCTTGCTTGCTCTTACAGGGGCTTTTCTTTAGGGATTCAAGGACAAATCCTTTCCCTTTGGGTCTGATTGAAGTTTGGGCTCCTCATTTCTCTCACAGAAATTGTATAAGTTCTTCAAGAAGATATAGCAAGTATTTTTATGTTTTTATGTCTTTGGGATGTGGGGATGATATCTTTATCAACAATTCTCTGATTTAGGGAACACTATCATTTTATATCCCCTACCTCCTGAGGCAGAGAGGAAGAGTGAATTGAGAAATGTGACTTTTTTTCTATGTAAAACTCAGTATCTTCTGTGTAGAAATATCTAGAAAAATGACATTACCATTTCACCACCAGCAAAAAACCCCACAATATATGTAGGTTTGGTGATGTGCTCCAGTGCAGTGGGAAATTAAAATGAAACCCTTTTCTATATAACTTTTCCTTTCAGGATAATGAGAAAAAGACACATCTAATTATTGCCCATAGTCAGTAAGGATGCTTGCAGAAAAGCACGACAAGTAGGTTCAGCACTGAGAGTCTTCTATTTCTCAAATGAAAGTCCTGAAAATTGGCATATTCAGCACTTTGGGGCTGCTTTCTCTCTATGTTTTTGTCCATTCCTTTGAAAAAAATTAGCCCTTGGGCTTAAGAACTTATCATTGGGAGTATTGTATGCCCACATATTGTTTTAGTTTGGCCAAAAAAGAGAAGGGGATAAAAAAAAAAAAGGGTTTCAGCAAAACATATGCATTAACCTCTACTCCTGAGGTTGCATCCATTTTGAATCACTGCTCAGTAGTAAGTAATTTCCACTTGATATTTCCACAACGCCATAATACCATCTATTTTCTTACTGCCACTGCTAATCCTGCCACTAAACCCTGTATTTCAGAGTGCTGACCTCAGTAATAAAATATTGTTCTCACCATTCTTTGTACTAAGTGACAGCAAATTAGGATCTAACGTATGTTGCAAAACCTGGGATTTTATCCTCTGTTTATAGAGGACTATGGTCAATTATTCTTGGTGACTGTCAATTAGTCTGTTGCACTGCTGTAGTTTATGAATGATAGGTTTATGTTTCTTGGCTCCTTTTCTAAATTAAAAAACAAAGAATAAAGACTCTAGACCTTATAACATTGTGTCTGAGTTCCAGTAAGTTAGCTGGCGTGTTATTGCAAGCTGTTGCTGTTATCACTGTACTCAGAAAAAAATTTATGTTTGGCTAAAACACAGTTTTCAGAATGGCATTCAGGCTCAGTTAGAAAACCCAACACATGGGTTGTGTTAGTAACCTTAATTTAAGGACCTAGTTATTGCTTAAGCTAAAAACAACTATTTAACCATTCCTCCTAAACAAAGGATGGAATTCAATTTCAGAAATACAGG
This sequence comes from Pandion haliaetus, assembly GCA_013401275.1. Classification (NCBI taxonomy): domain Eukaryota; kingdom Metazoa; phylum Chordata; class Aves; order Accipitriformes; family Pandionidae; genus Pandion; species Pandion haliaetus. Next base: position 29,945 of record VYZV01008197.1, on the reverse strand, counting down.
CCCCTAGCACCACTTAATATGCCACAGGTCATCCAAGATGTCTACATGTGAATGATGGGAAAGAAAAAGGGCCCATGGAGTGACAGCAGGACACCAGGCAGGATGTGCCCTTGTACCTACACGGACATTAAACATCTGCATGTTTTTTGCTCAATTCTAACTTCAGTGTCTCTCAAGAGGGAAAGATGAGATGATGCCTTAGAGAACAGGAGAAGATCCTGACCACCAACCTCAGGAAGACATAATTTCCCTCCAGAGGTCTTCACTCTGTTATCCCTCACTGTGTCTATCAGAAATGGAAACATGTACATTAGGATGCCAGGTTCACCAGGAGCTTAACATTTGGGTATAAATGAGAAGGTTAAATGAACTGTGTTGGATCCTTCTCACAAATAAATAAATAACTTAATAGTGTGTTCCAAATATGATTTACCTCCACTATTTAAAAATGTGGTGGTTTAACCCTGGCTGGACACCAAGAGCCCAACAAAGCCATTCTATCACTCCCCCCCCTCTCAGATGGATAGGGGAGAGATAATATAACAAAGGGCTCGCGGGTCAAGATAAGGACAGGGAGAGATCACTCAACCAATTACCATCACGGGCAACACAGACTTGACTTGTGGAAAATTAACTCAATTTATTGCCAATCAACCAGAGTAGGGTAATGAGAAATAAAAATCAAATCTCAAAACACCTTCCCTCCACACCTCCCTTCTTCCCGGGCACAGCTTGACTCCTGGATCTCTACCTCCCCCCCCAGCAGTGGCGCATGGGGACAGGGAATGGGGGTTGCAGTTAGTTCATCTCATGTTGTCTCTACTGACCCTTCCTCCACAGGGGCTAAACTCCTCACTCTTCCCCTGCTCCTGTGTGGGGTCCCTCCCATGGGAGACAGCTCTTCATGAACTGCTCCAGTGTGAGTCCTTTCCATGGGCTGCAGTCCATCAGGAGCAAACTGCTGCAGCGTGAGTCCCGTGGGGTCACAAGTCCTGCCAGAAAACCTGCTCCAGCGTGGGCTCCTCTCTCCACAGACCCACAGGTCCTTCCAGGAGCCTGCTCCAGTGCAGGCTTCCCATGGGGTCACAGCCTCCTTTTGGCAGCCACCTGCTCTGGCGTGGGGTCCTCCATGGGCTGCAGGTGGATATCTGCTCCACCGTGGACCTCCATGGGTTGCAGGGGGACAGCCTGCCTCACCATGGTCTTCCTTACGAGCTGCAGGGGAATCTCTGCTCTGTTGCCTGGAGCACATCCTCCCCCTCCTTCTTCACTGACCTGGGTGTCTGCAGGGGTGCTTCTCTTACATGTTCTCAGTCCTCTCTCTCTGGCTGCAGTTTCTGTGTCCCCGCAACTTTTTTCCNAAAAAAAAAAAAAAAAAGTGTATTTTATTTATCATGTGAATTTGACTGTTATCACTTGCCGTTTGTTCTCATTATGCCTTTAACATCGAGAGAGAAGAGCTCTTTGTTTCCTGGTATTTTTGTTGGTGACACGAATTAATAAAGTTCTGAAATATCTTTTAGATAAACTAAACAGGATGTACTTTTAAGTTGTCCATTTTCCTAACGCATTTTCTCTGACCCTTTAATGCTTTAGTGGGGTTTTTTGATGTTCATTCAAACTCTTCAAAATCCTTTACAAATTCCAGATCCCAGAACTGGTCATACTATCAGGCTAAATTCTTGGGCAGCAGAGGGGGAGGCGCTGATCTCCTCTTTCTGATGACCAGTGACAGAACACAACGAAATGGAATGAAGCTGCCTCAGGGGAAGTTCAGACTGGACATTAGGAAAAAATTCTTCATGGAGAGGGTGGTCAGTCACTGAACAGGCTCCCCAGGGAAGTGGTCATGGCACTAAGCCTGTCAGAGTTCAAGGAGCGTCTGGATGATGCTCTTAGTCATATGGTTTAATTTTAGGTAGTCCTGTGAGGAATGGAGATGTGGACTTGATGATCCTCATAGGTCTCTTCCAACTTGAGATATTCTATGATTCTATATATAAAAAGCACTATTTGGCTCATTTGCATATCTGTTCTTACTTTCAGAGGTTTTTTTGTACCTCTTCTTCCTATATGATTTCAAGGAAGGCTGATGTTGAGCTTTTGATGTTGAATAAGCCTTTTAAGTGCCATTGATTTCAAGGGGGGGGAACCCTTGTTCTTCAGTCTTAAGGCTACATGACCCTCACAGCTTTTTTCCCCAGACATGTAATTTTTTCATTAGGCTCTATAAAATAGATTAGACTATCCTTGTAGCTTAGTATTACTGTTTGTTCTTATCTTTATTACACCTTTTTTTTTTAGTTATCCAATAAATTTACATTTACTTCAGATCTTTGATTCTGATGTTGAATAACTTACTATCCAAGTTTTGATCTTTACACGGTGTGGCAAACATGAAATTCAGCATGACCTGGATGTTGACTTATTAAAATGTCAGATGGATATTCTTAAACTTTTTAATACACACATTATGATTTGCATGCTGATATTTTCAGTTGAAATATCATGTTGGGTTAAGTGAAATGTCTATGCATATCAGATTAAGGCAGATACCTTTACCAGTAAGGCTTGCTATCAGAGTGAGACTTGGGGGGGGAGGAAGGATAAAGAATTTTTTTACTGGCATTTGTTGCTTATGGTAAGGCTAAAACACCTGAGAATTCAGAAAATTAGCATGTACTGTTTCTTGACTGCAAACTTGCAGTTTCATCAGCATGTCTGATAAATTTTCCTCCCAATTGTCATTGATGATCTTCATTATAAATTTACCTTTCCTCTTGGTTATATTCCCAAGTTTACTTCCTTGGTGTAAACTATCCCTTTTGTAATTTTGGATCATCTTTTGTTCAGAACACGTTCTAAATATGAGATATTGATGACTGATTCCTAGTTAGCTATCAGCTTCCAGTCTAGTGGATTGATCTTTATCAATAATGATGATTAAAAAAAAAAAAAAGTTTAGTTACACAGAGGAGGAAGAATGAGGTTAAATGACTCACCCAAGACTATTCAGAAACTGTTTGTCAGAGACAGTATAGCACTCAATCCTAAATTAGTGCCTTCAACAAAAGACTATCCTGTCAAACACATAATGTTGGCCCCACATCTATCTGAGGCCCCCATCTGTTTTCACACATGAACAGATGGTAAATAGAACTTTTTCATGTGAAATCTTATTCCCCAGGTGCTATAGCTTCAAAAAATTATATTAAAAAATTAATAATAATTGGAAG
>VYZV01008197.1:1630-26219 GCA_013401275.1 Pandion haliaetus | reverse complement strand
ATTGGAGAAGCTGGCGAAGGACTGTCTCCCGTGGGAGGGACCCCACGGTGGAGCAGGGGACGAGTGAGGAATCTTCCCCCTGAGGAAAGAAGTGGCAACGACTATGTGTGGCGAGCTGACTCAACCCCCATCCCCTGTTCCCCTGCGCCGCTGGGGGGAGGAGGTAGAAAGCACCGGGAATGGAGCTGAGCCGGGAAGGCGGGAGGGGTGGGGGGAGGTGTTCTGATGTTTGGTTTCCCTTCCTAATACCCTTGGTTTTGATTTGATTTGTAGTAAATTAAATGGATTTTGTTTCTTCCCCAAGTTGAGCCTGTCTTTTGCCCGTGACCATAAGTGGGGAGTGATCCCTCCCAGTCCTTGTCTCGACCCACAAGCCTGCCTTTGGATTTTCTCCTCATCCCAACATGGCCAGGCGCGGGGGTGGGGGGTGAGTGAGCGGCTTCGTGGTGCCTTGTTACCGGCTGACCTGAAACCACGATGCAGGGAGAGAAGGGAGGCTGGTGTTAAGAATAGAAGAAATTGGTGTGAACTGAACCAGTCCCCCTAAATGAAGTATTTTAACCTCATAAATAGTTAGTGGAGAGCAATAAAGTGTCTCTGTCAGCCTTCTTAGCATCTTCTAATTTGAATAAATTAGGTCCCTGGACTAAAAAGACTTCTGTATATAGTTGGAGGTTTACTTGTCTGCAGACAATTTGAGCAAAATGTAAACTCAAGTCAGCATCAGCAGGTGAAGATGTAGAAATGCCTGTAAAATAGTAGAGGAAGTAAAAAGTAACGTGATGGGGGAGGGGGGGGATAGGAATAGAAAGAAAAAGAGCAGAATAGAATAAAATACTTCACAAAAATATACACATCAATCAACAAAAAAAACTCTTTTGAACCCCCAAGCACGTAGGCAACTGTTGTCTGGGGCATATTGTTCACTACAGACATTGCAAAAATTTACAGTGATTTTTTAAAAATATATATTATGCATGCATTTATTCTATTCTGTTATTTATTATAGTTTATTTGTATTTTGACAGCATTAATAATATACATATAAAATATTTGTCTATAAGTTTCTATGTAGGGAACTCACACGTGTTCCAGTTAATGGACAACTTTGTACTGAAAAATCACTACATAAAGTCCTATTAAGGACTCCGCTAACCACTGGGCTAGATATTCATACCCACACTTGCTTTCACTTCCTGTCAGAATACAGAAATGTCTGTAAAGTAAAACTAAAGAAATAATATAATAAAATTAAATGCATTAAAATGAAAAATAAAAGAAACATATACTTCTGCTTAGCAAAACAGCTTCCACGATGGGATATCCTGTCCTGGATCTGAGCATACTATTAAGGATCTCTGTTTTTCCATGTTCTTTAGAAGTGCTCTAAATTCTGTGTTCTATTGAGAGATAGGAGGCACTTACCCCCCTTCTCTTTAAATTTCATTTTTTCTCTATCTTCTGTAGAAAACCTTCTATGTAGTGCTCAGTGTGTTATAAGTCTTGTGGAGTGCTTAAAGATGACCTCCTGGTTAAAGTCCCTCTGCAAATATTGACAAATACTTAGTTTGTGGCTCCATATCTTGGCATGAAGATCCTCTGACCTGTCAAGATAAGGAAACCCTGGCCACATGCCACAGCTTGAAGTGGGACATAGGCCAGGGACAGACCCACCTATGTGATTACAACAGCATTATGTGATACAGTAGATCACATCAATCCCACTAGCACCAGTGGGAGTTAAAGAAAGACACTTTTGGTTTTGTTCCCCTTCCAGCCTAATTATTTTATGTCCACAAGCAGGCATTTATTGTCATCTATTTTAGCAGTCACATGGGATGTCTGGATTAGGTTTGGAGGGTCATTTCAGAAGGCAGTTTGGGACCCTGGGATCATAGGATAATTCAAGCTGGAAGGGACCTTAGCAAGTCTCTAGTCAAAAATCCTGCTCAAAGCAGGGGCAGTTACAGGATCTGACCAAGTTGCTCAGGTCCTTATCAGGTTCAGTCTTGAAAATATTACAGTATCTAAATGCTAGATGACTTTTTTGTCTTCCTCTTTTTTTTTTTTGGTGGGGGGTGTCATCCTTTTATCTTTTTTTTTTCTTATGTTCAATTTCCTTTCTTTGATTCAGCAACCATAATATGCAGGGTTGTCTACACAAAACAATGTAGTCAGATATATGTTTGTTATGTCCAGACTCTGAGCCAGCTATGTGTGAGGTGTGAACAATCTTAACACTATGCAATTGTATTAGCTCTGGGCTGAGTCTCACTAAGTACTTTTAACCTTTCTACAACCTCTTCTCTGCCCACAACATCTAGTGTTGCTGTTCCCTAAATAATGTTGAGTAAGATCAAGTGAGCTGTTGCATACAAACTTCTTTCATACAGAAAATAGCTAGAAAAGTACATGGGGCCAATTCAGAATAAAGCATCAGTGGTTTTGTCTCTCTGGAGCTTTCTACAAATTCTTCAAACTGTTTGGAGTTTGCCCTATCGTATGCAGTTGTACACCTCCTGCTTGGAGAAACTTAATTCAAATCCTGGACATCCCCACCACATCAGGCAGTACCTACAAGTTCTAGCATTATTTTGAAATTAATCAAAAAAATTGGGATCATGCTTTTTGGTTTCTGAGAGTCAGAAATGATCTGCAGTGTGAGGATGACCAAACTTTTTGATTCAAAGACTGAGTATACAGTCCAATTTCAAGAAGCAGGATATTTCCTCGGTTTGTCTCATTCCAGATCATGTACAGCCAAGCTTCCTGTTTATCACTGATAGGATGTTCCCCTTCTCTGTCCCCTACGGCTGGTCAAAGATGAGATCAGCCACTCCAGCTCATCTTTTAGGTTTAGAAAAGGCAAACAAAGGCATAGAGGAAAAGAAAACTATAAACATAATATATCTTGGATAAGAAGGTGTATTTTAGCTGACCAGCTGGGACAAGAAAACAGACTGAAGCATTTAACAATGCAGTACATTGTTAAAAAGCCCTTGTAAATACACATTTATGCATCTTAGTTGATTTTGAGTAATTAATTTGAGCTATTAGGAATAGTTTTCCTGATTTAATTAAATATATTGAATAAACACAATGTCTGTAAGTAATTCTTTTCTTTTTTTCCCTGGGTTTGTGTTTGTATTTTTTCCCCCACTGCACTGAATTTATCTAAGACAGCTGTACCTTTAAATATGTAATTACTTTCTTTCTACTGCTACAGAGCTTTCCTTGGGGGAAAGGTATCAGAAGAACAGTTATCCTCGGATGAAGTGGAAAATTTAGTTGTAAGTGGCATTTACTGCTCTCTTCAGTAGCAATAATCCAACCATTGAAATGTTACTAAGATTGCTTCTTTTGACCCTTTTTAACAAGATCACAGCTTTCAGCATTTCAAGTACCCTTATCAACCAGACCCAGCAGTGGCTTCAGGAAAGGCATTACCTGATGCAGGAAGCTTTAAGGTGTCAGAGAGAGTCAATCAGCCTCGGTACTAGGCAATTCTTATCACAAATCCTTTGCTCTTTACTTTGCACAGTTCTTCCCTCCCTTAGCGACGTAGGGGCTGTAAGCTTGGTTGAAGAAAGAACTTTTTGAGTAATGTACAGGCTTTTTCTCTACATAAGTGTCTTTTCAGAAAACATCAACTTATTAAGGCAGGTACTACAGTGTATGCATTGGAAGTGATGTGAGTGAAAAACCTTCAGAGATGAGGTCTACAAAACACTAGGCAAAATTTAAGGCAGTCAGGGTAAAAATCAGCAGGTCCTATCAGAAAGGTCTATACAAGACATCTACTGTGGCACCAAAGTCACAGAAAATTGCCTCTCTTCTCATCTTCTCAATTGCAGTACATCACTATGTTCAGGGGAAAGATAAGTTGATATAGTGATCTACAGCAGCAGGTAAAGATACTCCATGATGGAAGATAACCTTTGTCAACATCAAAAATTAGGGGTTGGAGAAGAAGTAAGTGTTGCAATTAGCTCTTTGGGATAACTGGGCAGCACTTTCAAAGTTCAAAATCATGGGGTTTTTTGGACTTCCAAAGCTAGTAAGAAATAGAAAGAGGGCTTAGGGAACTTTAACTTGAATTTTTTATTCTATGAAGATATTAAAGGAACTGCTCACTGATTTTTGATATGTTGGGAAAAGAATGGAAGCAGAAGAGGTTGGGTTCCTCTGTCTTCATCTTTTTCTAAGTACCACCACTGTATTTGCTTTCTGTGCTGTATATCTTGCAACTTTTACACAGATTAAATAATTTTAGACACCATTGCAAAATATTTCAAGATCCATTGCCAAAAAAATGTCGGAGAAACACTAAATATCCTTATCAAACTAATGTGATAATTATTGATCATTAAATTGTTGATTAATTAGAAATGTACGTTCATCTATTATTGGAGGGGTTTTAAAAAATTAAACAAGCAACAACAAGCAAATTCACATCTAACTGTAGTATTCTTGCATCATGTGCGTAGTCTACCAGGAAGTTTCTTATGAGTAATGGGAACTCCTATGAGTAATTTTTGTAGCATGAAAAATGTTATTATTGAAATCTGCTAATAAACTCAACAATTTTGTGAGGATCAGGTATATTCTCCATCCTCTAAAGCTTCTTGATGCACTGGGAATGCCATTCCACATAAATGGCAAGCATTAATCAGTGGAATTGATGCAGAAATCATGGAATAAAGTTGAAAAGCCTAGGGATGTCAAATTCAAGGCCTGTCTAATCCTACAAGAATCACTATTGTTGTGAAGATCCACTAGAAACCAATGCTGCAAATGTCATACTTAATTACCTTTGATTCCTGGGACTGAGTGACTATATGTTCTATCTTTGCAAAAAAGGATCTGGGGGTCCTGGTGGACACCAAGTAAAACATCAGCCAACAATGTGCCCTTGAAACAAAGAACTGTGTTCTGTAAGGTGAACCTGGCATTGCAAGGCTGCATGCTAGAATTGTATATTACTTCCTATTTTCCTGAATCTGTCTATAGAGTTTTTGATTGCTCAATATAGTAACAGCCAAAGGATTTGTTTACACATTCAGTAAAGATCAACATCTTTTCAATATGCCTAGAATAGCTTAATGAGTGTCCTGAAAACCTTATGCAAGATGAAAAAGTGATTGAATGGGATTCTTACTTGAGACCACCCATGAACTCATTGATTTTTGTTGGATGTCAACTTTACAAAATGCTTCTTAGAAGTTGTCAACTCTGAAACATCTGCAGTGAAATTAAAAGCCCACCTGAGTCAATAAAAAGCTTTGATATCCTTCTAGCGTTGAAAAATTTCAGCAAGTGTACACATTTTGTAAAAGGTATAACACTTTAGTATCCATTGCTCCCCTCCTTCAAAGCATGCATTTCCTATTGAATGTTAGATGAGTTCATGGCACCATTCAAAGAAAAAGAAAAAGGAAAGGGGAAACTTCAGGTTTCACTTGCAGTAGGGATTAAAGCATTTTCTCGGTAAGGGGAATTAGTGATCCCTATCCAGGCTCTCCTATACAGTGTCAAAGGAAAGGTATGATTCCCAAATCATACTTTTCAGAAGACAGAAATTTTAGCAATGTTCTCTGAGGGAAGCAGGCTTTTAACTTCCAAATAGCTTAGTCCTCTCAAGATTCATAAACTGATCCTTTTCCTGAAATTAAATAGCTAAAACCTTTGCTAAAAAAGGAGAAAAAGGACAAAGATAGTAATTTCCTGCAGAAAATAGCTAGATGAGAAAATAACTCTCTGCCTTTTAGTCAAGTAGTTAAAATAGTCTTCTAGAAATGGAAAAGCTTAAGTTCTCTCTTTCTTTCTGTCTAAGCTATATTAAACCTACCCTTCTTAAGTAAATGCACTAACAATTAAAGTATAAGGTATTTGAGGATATGTTGTTCCCATTTGTCTCCTGCTGAAAACATACCACTTTGTAAAAATATATAGATGAATAAATAAATCAACAAATAATAACCTTCAGCTACTTCAGCCAATCTTCTGTTCTAAATGATTGCTGTTACGGTTTCCTAGATTCTCAGGTGATGAATATTTATTACCTTACAAAAACTGAAAGAGTTTCAACAAAAAATTATAGGAAAGTCTGATATCTGAATAACCATGTGTGGTCTCACGTGACTTTTCATAGGCTATTTGAGTGCAAATACTTTCAGGCAAAGCTCAGGATTGTATTTGTCTTTATGAGTTTCACTGTCATTAAATTAGAGACTCAGTCTCCCTTTGTTTTGCATGTAGACCAATTTATGCCCGACTCTTTAAACATGGCTAGATATTATGAAAGTAACACCTGAGCATATTCCCTGATCAAATGGTCTATGTGTTCAGCTGGCATACTGGAGGTTGGGGTTGATTCAGGGTTTCATATATTCCAGATGAGCATTTTTAATTACTGGGTGAAAGAGAAGGACCCACACCACTGTGTTGATCAAGAAGTTGCCTAGTTGAATTATCTACTTCACCAGGATGGTAAACTGTAAGGGTAAAGATGCACCAAAATTCCTAGAAGCATCATCCTGCTGATAGTATCTGGAATTAACCATCTTAGATGGTTTCCAGGGTCAGTATTAAGGATTTTATAGATTAAAGATAGGTGATAACACCAGGCTGTAGATCCTCTCCTCTGACAAACCACTAACATTAAACACTGCAGTACTGACCTTAAGTACCCTTTGAAGTTAGCCAGAGGTCCCACTGTAGATATAGAATCTCTCTTTTCCATAATTATCAATTTGGGGGTCTAGCACAATGATGTAAGATAAGTCAAGGTCAAGATGAAGATCAGTTGACAAAAGAAGAGAAAAAGAATGTGACTATTAGAATAACTAGATTAAGGCATACTTAAATATGCCTACTAACTTCTCAACTGCTTTTCCTTCCAGGCAACAGAAACAAGCCTGACACCAAAAACTGGTTTGAATGGGTTGAAAGGTTTCTGCACATACATGTGATGGTTCCAAATTAAATTATTCTGATTTATGTATAATGTTACCTGTCTGTAATGACCTGCCATCAGAATGATCTAAGTAGATATGTAACCATGAGCTGCGTGTGTACAACTGGGCTATATCTAGGGATATTATATTACTATTTCTATCAGTGCCCTTATACTTTACTCACTGCCATAACCCTTTTGAGCATTATATATTAGATTCAGTTTGATGTGAAAGGTTCTTCCTTCCCATGATCACTGTATCCAAGGAATAAGAATGGTTAGAAATACCTTTAGATGGACAAGATTTTAGGAAAAGCACAAATACTAAATATTTATGGCTTTTTGTGTGAAATATAAGATATTCCAGAAGACATGATTAAACAAGAAAAAAAAAAAAAAGAAAAACACAGACTAACAAACAAAAAAAATCTTCCTGAGGACCAGGAAACTTTCATTATCTCAAATTTGAGACCCTAGATCCATTGTCACTTATAAAGACTAGAATTGATCATTTCTATATGAAGGTCTAATAAAAAGAATACAGAAATCATCGTGTTTTCATCTTTATTTTTGTCTGCAAAATGGGGAAGAAACTGGAAGGAACTTAAAAAAAAAAAATATGCTGTGAACTGATCAAAACATATGTCCCAGGTCTTCAACTGGAGTCAAGTAACTCCAAGTGATTATTTTCCTTAGCTGGTACACATTTAAAAGCTATCTTCATTTTCCCATCTCTACTAATAGAATTCTTCCAATTTCATCTACGTTTCTCACAACCTGTTACAGCATTTCCTTGAAATGCATAAAGCATGAGGTCATATTCCCCACACTCTGCTTCCCAACAGGATGTCCTGTGAGCACATCAGCTCTGTTAATATGATTAGCAATGCATGGTTAGTCTGTGCAGCAGCCCTTACTCAGAGAAAAAAAAAAAATCTAGTCTTCCTCATTGTTGCCTGTGAGTATTCAAGCCCAGAGGATTCATTTGCTTTCCATCTGCATCACTAGTTTCATTTTTGAGTAAAAGAAACATTTCAAATTGGGTACAAGATGTGCAGGTTCAGTTGTGGATGTGTTCATCTTTGATTTAGCCTCTTCTTTTTTTGTTTTTTTTTTTTTTTTGTTGTTGTTTTTTTCTTTTTTCCCCCTAGTCTGTTTTGAAAGAAACAGCTGTTGTGTGATTCTCTCACTGATAAGGACAAAATGCCATAAGAGAAAGGTAAATCATATAATCCCACTTAAGTCAAAAGTGAGTTGCAATTGCTGGTCAATGAGCAAAAAAGAGGAGTGCTTTTTTTGAGGGGCAAACTCTTCCTCCCTTTCTCATGCTATATAGTATGTAAATCCAAATCCATTTACTGCACTAAAGAAGGTATCAGGAGGGTATTTTACTGACACAAGAGATAAGGGTGCTTTTTTTCTCCACCCTCTACTGACAACACCAGTCAAGTACATTATTTAAAATCCAGGTCAGACAGTGTGGATTTGACTGCAGGTGAACACATGACTCTGCATTTCCCCGTCCTCAGTGTAATATAATAAGCCTCAGATGGGTTAAAAGAGAAAAAACACAACAACCTAAATTCGATCTTTATGTGTTATCAGCTAGTATCCCTTCAGCTAAGGTGACTGGGTGAGTGCCTTGTTTAATGAAAGTGTCATCATCATCTGAACACTTACCTGGGTTCAGGCTTTTTGCACCTGTATTTACTTTTCTTTTCATATGTCTTTTTTTCTTCTGACAGCATTCTACCTTCATTCCCAAATCTGTCTGGTCTTCTTTCAAAATGACTAACTTTACATTTGATAATTCTTAGTTTCAGTATCCAGGGTGTCAGTGCCCAGGTGCTGGCAGGAAGGGTCTTCAGGCAGGGCCTCTGTGAGGAGAGGCCGGGGCTGCCCCATGCTGGACACAGCTGGTTCCAGCCGGTCCCAGCTGGCTCCAATGGCCCCACCGCAGGACACAGCTGAGCCCCTCAGCCAAGCTGGGGGTGCCTGGGGGAAAACAGGTTTCAGAAAGGGCCAAAGGTGGCACAGGCAGAGGACAAGGAAGCCAAGGAGGGAGCAGCAGCAGAGGGATCCCCAGGCCAGAGGAGAAGGAGGAGGAGGAGGAGGAGGAGGGCAGGAGGTGCTGCAGGCCCACAGCAGGGATCCCCTACAGCCCTGGAGAGACCCCGTTGGAGCAGAGACCCACCCTGCAGCCCGGGGAGGGCCCCACACCACAGCAGGGGGATATTTCCTGCAGGAGCTGTGGCTGTGGAGAGCCCGGGCAGGAGCAGGTTGTCCCTGAAGGACTGCAGCCCGGGGAAGGGCCCACGTTGGAGCAGGGAGACGTGCAAGGAGGGAGGAGCGGGTGAGAGGGGCTGTGATGGACTGACCGCAACCCCCAACCCCACTCCCTCTGCTCTTCAGGCAGGAGAGGAGTCCAGATTAAAGGATTGAAATTGGGCCTGGGAACGATGAGGGTGGAAAAGTGTTGGTTTAATTTTTTGCTTTTGTTTCTCACTACCTGAATCTGTTTTAACTGGCAACCAGTGAAATTTCTTTTCCCGAAGTCTAGTCTAGTTTTGCCTGTGACGGTAACTGGGGAGTGATCTCCCTGTCCTTATCTTCACCCACAAGCTTTTCCATCCTTTTTTCTCCCTATGTCCTGTTGAGGAGGAGGGAGAGAGCGGCTAGGGGGGCTTCTGGCAGCCAGCCAAGGGTCAACCCACCACAACTGTGTTACAGAGATGAACTCGTTGAAAGTAGTAACAAAGATGTAGATATGATTTCTAACATAGAAAATCCTAAAGCTGTACATGGCTGGATGATGAGAAAGCATTCAAGGGTGGATGGATAGTGCTCTTTTACAGTTTTTCCCAAAATATTTCATACTGTCAGAGATCCCTACCAATGAACTCTAATCCAGTACTGCTGCTCTTAGTCTAATATTACTTTGGAATATAGCAATATTATTGGTGTCAAAATCACCTTTAGCATAAAGTGAAAGGGCTAAACGTATACCATCTCCTCAGAGCAGTAAATGTCAATCTACCATCTTTCTGAACCCAAAACTTCTCTTAACATGTCACAATCATGCATAAAGTTTTCCTCACTGTAAAGCTGTGGAGCATTTAAGATCCCCCCCTGTTCTGCTGAGCAGAGGGAGTGAGCGAGTGGCTGGGTTGGAGTTTGGCCCTTAGCCAAGACTAACCCTCCAGAGCAGGGATGATCTTACACATTCTCTGGAGCTCCACACTGGGATCCTAAATTTGTTCAATGTTTCTGGCTGTAACTTCGCTGGAGATAGTAATGATGACTACTGTGTCTAGAAGAATGACAAAGGGATTTGGGAATGTCATGGATTATATGGTCTGCAGGGCTTCAGTAACTGTTCCACTAAATCAAATGGCCAGTGAATTGTTCATCTTATCCTGAAATATAAAGCCCAGGGCACCTGGAGCGTGCTGATCCCCAGTAGCCTAGAAGAGCATCAGTTCTGAATTAGTATTGATAGACACAGGCCATGACGCGTGGTCCACTCTTTACAGTATACAGAGACTGCCTTTATAGGCCCAAATGCTGCCTTGGACTCATTTTTATTGGAATTTGATGAGAGTTCATAGCCAGTTCTGGTTAGAAATAACAGAATACATGTACATCATCAACTAATTTGCAAAAAGTCATTTGAAACAAGACTCAGTCAGTTTCACCACTCACAGAATGAATTTTCAGGTTCTTGTTGGATTTTAATGTGTATATTGTCTCTGTTTGGTTGCTTCTAGTGTAATCATGGGCTGCTTCCATGGTATTTTGTTCTTTTTCCATACTTTTGTACTTTCTTGACTTCCATTCAGTTCAGACTTAGAATCAGTGGAAAAGAACACGAGATTTGGTCTAGGTCCAGGTCTAACCAAGGATGTTATCTGAAAAAGAATTAAATTATTATCATACAGCAACTTTTCCAAATTGTACATTATGGAGAAGTTTCCCATCAAGTTTAACCACTAGCAGACATAGTATCATGACTCTATAAGCTTTGTTTTGTTACTAAGTGTATGTCAGCTAAGATTAACCTCAAGTTTTGAAAACATGTTAAGTAACATGCAGTTTAATATGTGATCTAAGGGCAGCATCTTTCCAAAGTAAGTATTTGCCCCCATGCAAGTTCTTCACTACAATAAAGAAATAAATGAAATTAAACTTGACATTGAGGAGATCCCAAAACACTCGAACTATGTCATGGAAGGGAAAAAAAGTCTTCCCACAACTTCTGTCTAAAACCTGATTGATCAAAGAACCCTATTCTGATCTGTCTCGATTGTACTGCTTAGCAGACTTCAAATGAAAGCAGGATAAAGGGAACATGACACCAAGGGAGAAATAAAGCAAAAGAAAACAAAAGAAAAACTCACTTGATATTCACTCTGTGTGTCACTTTGAAGGAATTATTTATCCATTTTAGTAAGTTATTCTACTTAATAAAATGAAAAGGTTTAGTATGAACAAGAATGTTCTGAGGGCAAATTAATTTCAAGATAGATCCTCAGCAGGTGTAAATTAGTGTAATTTGATGGAATTCATAGCCTGACCTCAAGCTTCCCCAGATGAGCATCTGGTCTATTGTGTGTTGTGTGGTTTAGCAGGCTAAGTATTAAAATTAAGCCATTCTAATAAGCTTTATTTTTCTGTGATTTTCTGTTCTCAAATCATGGCTGGTAGCTTGTTAATAGCCCCAGCAACTTGAATTAATTTGTTACAAAGTATCTTCTTATATTGCACTAGACCAAACTCTTTTAACCTTTCCCTATGACACATCTCAAAGGATATTATTCTTGCTGCTCTGCTTCTTACTAGCTCAAGGGCAATTATGTTCTTGCTGAGGTATTGCAACAAAAGCTGCAGAAAATGCTCTGGGTGAGGTATAACAAGTGCCTTTCGCAGCAATAATACCATCTCCTAAGAGTTACGCTACCCTCCCATAGCACACTAAGATGGCATTATCTTCATTTTCTCTTTGGGAACCATATATTTCATGGTACATTTAAAGGACATTTTCAGCATTTCCCCCATTCTTTTTTTTGTGTGTGTGTTTGGCCTCTTAAGCAATTTTAATTCAGAAGACTGTTTCCTATCTACCTGCATGATTCAGTCTTTTCCTCATTAAATTTTCTGATACAATTTTACTATGATTAATTATTTGAATTCAGTAGCATTAAGAAGACCAGTAGCTAGTGCTATTATGTTTTGCATATCAACAGGCAGTCCATGATCCAGAAAGCTTACTGCAAAAGGAGGGAAGAGAATTAGGGAAGAAATTCAAGCCTCTCTGAACTCACTATCAAGACCTGGCTGAACACCAGTCAAGTCAGTCTCACACAGAGACATTAAATCACTGGTCCCGTATCCTGCAACAAGTCTACGCGTGCAGGCAAGGAACACCAGGCTGAGTATACAGACCAGGACTCTTTTTTTTCATCTTAAAAAAAAAATACATAAAAAATAAAAGTAACTTTTTATCTAATAAATATCAGATAACACCCTAAAATATCATATTGTTAATCATGAACATTCTATTTGTCAATGGTACTTTTAAAAATATCCTTCTTCATGATTTCTGAAGTGGTCTCCATCAGGAAAAAGAAGTAGTCTCTTATTTCATATTCCCACCTCTCCATTTTGAACAGTTTAATTAGCTGACTCATTCCGTAGGCTTTTTACATGAATGGATAGAACATATGATTCTCCTTTTAATCCAGTAATACCTATTTTTTTTTTTTTAAACTGCATTTCCTTTAAAGGCTTTCAGTCATTCTGTGGCTTGTCATTTTAACATTCTTAAAGGAACTTACCTTTTTGACAAATGTAAAAGTGACTAACCATAATTTCGTTTATGTATGTGTTTTGGAGTTCCTAAGGCGGTCTTCTCTGGAAATCATTTTTTCATTTCAGAAAAGTTGCGTTCTTCTCCCCTCTCCCCATTTATGTTGGCTGATGGTAATTATTAAATATATCTGCTTTTTCCTTTGTCCTCCATCTCTAATGCCCTATAATCATTCTTAAGAGAATTCATCTTTCATTTCACTGTTGTTTACTTTCTCTAGCATGAAATCACATTATTTGTTTAGCATCCTGTTATTCAAAGATCATTACATTTTCCTTCTACAAATGATTTCTTTGTTATTTTCACTTCCTCCGAGAGCAAGCCCCATCCACAAATTATTAAATTCTGAGTAACTTTTAAATGCTTTTGATCAATCTTTTATATTCTTGTTTACGTCTTGGTCTAATCACATTGGTTTGCGCCTCATGCTGCCTTTTTGACAATTAAGACACTATTTATGAAACAAATGGATTATTTACATGACAATAACTTGTAACTAATGTGTGTTTTCTTTGTAATTTTTTAGGTTTCATGATTTATCAAAACCCTTCCTTGACAGCTGTCTCCTCTACAGGATAGAGATAATGAATGCTTAATATACACCATGATCATTTCGTTTTGGTATGCATTATGGACTAATCAAGCTACAACAAAATGACTATTCCTGACAGTATATGAAATAAGGATAGGTCAGGCATAAATTATTTTGAAAAGGGCCAAGGTGTTTGGTTACAAGAACGATGGCTTATCTGCTAATGCAGTGACTTTAACCAACTCAACCCTCTTCCTGCATTAGTACAATGAAGATAAACCTTGATTCCTCTTCAAGGAGCTTTCAGATCCAAGGATCAAAAATATAAGAATTTAAGCAAGATCAGTGGAGAAAAGGTATTATGGGAGTGTTTTCAACTTAGGTAAATTAACTCAAGGTTGTTTGAACATGTACTTGTGATAAGAACAATTTATATGTGGGTTCAGATAAGCTTTGCCTGAAGAATCCTGCAAAGTTAACCACTGTTACTGTCATGGGATTATTCTGACCATCAGCTGCTAATGACAAGCACAAGTATGTACAAGCTTGTCCTATTCTTTTTGGTGTAACACCCAAGAAGACTGCAATAAGAGGGGTTCTCAAGTCTTTCTGTATTGCTGTGCCTCCTGACTACACAGAATGGTTGAGACTGTAATCACTCTGAGATCTAACCATAACAGGAAGGGTTGTCTTGACTGTCCTTCATAATCACAACCACTTCCTGGAAAGCAATCTCACCTTTATGACCATAGACTTTACTGATGATTCACTGGAAGCTGAGGAACCTCATGGGGATGCAGGTAATCAAAATGTCATTATCAGTGTACCATTGCCAGTTTTTGTTACTATTACTGGCTTTAAAGTAACTGGCAAGTTTTTCTAATTGATCCTTATTATGTCTAACATCAAAATTGGTAGGTGTTGGCTTCCAATTATTCTCCTTCATCTCATTTCCTGTTCATCTGCCATACATTTTCTCAAAGTCTAACACTAAGTGCCTTGCTCTTCACTGAGCTTCTCAAAACTCATTATATTATCCCAATGCACTGTCTATGTGGCAGACAGACAGCTTGGTGGTCTTGGATGTTTTCTCATGCTAATACACCTTTTCTTCTCTCCATCTCACTTAGTAAAGGTGAGTGTTCATGGAAACGCTTAATCTCACCTAGTCTAAAATGATATTTACTAGCTTCCTCAGCCTCAAAAGTGCAACTATGATTGAGTATCTGTCCCTCTATGTAATGATACTGGTATTCACATCTGCATTTCAAAGTATGTTAAATCTTGACCCTGTTAAATACAATATATATATGGACAGCACCTGTAAGATTTGATTGTAATGTTGGTCTCTGTACTGGCTTTGGCTGGGATGGAGTTAATTTTCTTCCTAGCAGCCCATACAGTGCTATGTTGTGGATTTATGACCAAAACACTATTGATAACACAGCAGTATTTCAGTTACTGCTGAGCAGTGCTTACACAGCATTGAGGCCTTTTCTGCTTCTCACTGCCCTGCCAGTGAGTAGGCTGGGGGTGCGCAAGAAGTTGGGAGGGGACACAGCTGGGAGAGCTGACCCCAACTGACCAAAAGGATATTCTATACCATATGGCGTTATGCTGAGCAATAAAAGCTGGGGGAAGAGGGAGGAAGGGGGAATGGTGTCTGTCTTCCTAAGTAACCATTATGCATGATGAAGCCTTCCTTTCTGGGAGATGAAGAGTAGTGAATGAATTCCTTATTTTGCTTTGGTTGCACACACAATTTTTGCTTTACCTGTTAAAGCATCTTTATGTCAATGCACAGGTTTTCTCACTTTTACCCTTCTGATTCTCTCCCCTATCCCACTGGGTGGGACTGAGCAAGCAGCTGTGTGGAGCTGAGCAGCTCACTGGGCTTAACTCACAACAGTCTCCCCTACCATACCACTGGCACAGCTTCATTTGTTTTGCAGTACAATGCAAAACAGGGAGGGATGCAGCTTTTGAACATGGCACATAGGTGTTGTGACAGCCCAGGAGGCTACAGAGCATGACAGGATGTCTTTGGAGTGCTGGGCAAGTAGGGTGAATACAGAGGAGGGGTAGAAGAAGTCCTTACTGCATGTAGGAGTTTAACACCAGCACATTCTGTCCAGATACAAATTTTTTAGGGTTCCACGTTGAAAAAGAAACAGAGCTTTAACCTTTTCCTAATTAGGTTGCCAGCTAGGTTGGAATACCTGAGCCTGCATGAACAAACCCAAGACTGATACAGTAATATGTGGACAGGCTTCCTCAGCTAACCATTGTAGTAGTGGTAGGGCTAAAGGTAGACAAATAGCTTCACTCACCTCCAGTCCCAAAAGGTCTGAGAAGACCAAGGCAAAGGCACTTTATGGCATTTCTGCAGAATACAAGTATAACTATGTGCATCTATGCACGTGCATACAGGTATATATAGGGTTGAATATGTTGATCATGCATATATCAACTTACTGAAGTTAGTGCAGAGAAGGACCATGAAGATGCTGTAGGGATTGGAACATCTTTCACATGAGGAGAGAGGCTGAAAGCGCTAGGACTGTTCAGCCTGGAAAAGAGATGGCTCAGGGGAATCTTACCAATGTAGATAAGTATCTTACAGGAGGGATTGAAGCAGTGAGAGATGGACTCTTCTCAGTGGCGTCCAGTGACAGGTCAAGAGACAATGTGAAAAAGTTGAAATACAAGTTATCTGAACATAAGAAATTTTTTTTTTTTACTGTGAGGGTGCTCAAACACTGGAACAGGTTGCCCGGAGAATTTGTAATGTCTCCATCCTTAAACATACTCAAAAACTGATTGGACACAGTCCTGGGCAACCTGTGGTAGGTGACTCTGCTTCAGTAAGGGATTGGACCAGATTGACCTCTATGGTCCCATCCAACTTCAAAGATTCTGTAATTCTGTAATATTGCTTTTTTTCCCCCCCACAAAATTATGAATTTGATATTTAACAGTTATCATTTAGTGATACACTTTCATTAGCGTTCTGCAGAATATTTTTGTAAGCTATCCCATGTGCCTTCTCTCCTCACTAGGGACAAATAGCTCTTTCAGTCTTTTTAGTCCCCTTCTCCCTTGTTTTACCACAATTTATTTCTAGCATGGGGAGGTTCTGTCTCAGATAAATTCTTGGCATTTACAGATCAGCTGGAACTCAAGATAGTTCGATTTACAGATATTTTTAAGGAACAAAAAATAAAAATCCATTCTGCAAGCCAAATTAAATATGTCAAAAAGCCTATTTTTTAATTTAAAAACCTGTTTTCCTGGAAAATGCTCAGCCTGTTCTATTTATGAAAACATTAAATGAAATGGCCACTAGAGGGGGACATACTGTGAACACCTTGCAGTAAATACTGTATTTCTGTACGGAGCTGACAAATGTGATATAAATATATAGCCAGTTAATAACTTAAAACATTAAGTGTCTGATGTCACTTTTGTTTGTTTTTTGGTTGGTTTTTTTTTTCCTTTGGAGCTTTTAAAAATGCACCCAAACCACTGGCACTTTATAGAATCAAATAACCACCTTTGGAACAAAGTCATAATTTTTCTATGGTGTCTGGGAAGAATGCTTAATGTTTCATTATCATCATGGTTGAAACATTTTACACTTTTCTTTCTTTTCAATTCACATTAGTCTTGTACATCTGATCTTGAAATGTCTTGAGTTCTTAGCTGAAAAAAAAAATTCAAACCGAATGAATATGAATTTTGTCATTGCACAAACCCCAGAGATTTCACAAAAAAAAGACACTAGGATAAAGTGAAAATAACCGAATTGAGAAAAAAAATGTTTTATATTTTTTAAATAGGACATTTACGAATAAAATAGTGATTCAAATGGATGAACAATGAAGAAAAAACCCCCAGAAATGTGGTGGTTAAAATTCATCTGATATTCATTCTAGGATTCTTTGATGTAAAGGCATACAAGTAAAACTGCAAGAAAACTACATGTAAAGTGGAAAAGTCCCCTGCCAAATAATTTTTATACATACACAATTATTAGGTTTGTGAGGCAAGGTTTTGGCAGCAGGGGGTGGTTACAGGGGTGGCTTCTGATGAGAAGCTGCTAGAAGCTTCCCCTGTGTCTGACAGAGCCAATGCCAGCTGGCTCCAAGACGGACCCACCAC
The DNA here is from genome assembly GCA_013401275.1 of Pandion haliaetus. Lineage (NCBI taxonomy): Eukaryota > Metazoa > Chordata > Aves > Accipitriformes > Pandionidae > Pandion > Pandion haliaetus. The sequence goes on along the minus strand of VYZV01008197.1, from coordinate 8,705 downwards.
CGGCCAAGGCTGAGCCCATCAGTGACAGTGGTAGCGCCTCTGGGATAACAGATTTAAGAAGGGAAAAAAGTTGCGGGGACACAGAAACTGCAGCCAGAGAGAGGACTGAGAACATGTAAGAGAAGCACCTCTGCAGACACCCAGGTCAGTGAAGAAGGAGGGGGAGATTGTGCTCCAGGCAACAGAGAAGAGATTCCTCTGCAGCCTGTGGGGAAGACTGTGTGAGGCAGGCTGTCCCCCTGCAACCCATGGAGGTCCACAGTAGAGCAGATATCCACCTGCAGCCCATGGAGGACCCCACGCCAGAGCAGGTGGCTGCCCAAAGGAGGCTGTGAATGCATGGGAAGCCTGCACTGGAGCAGGCTCCTGGCAGGACCTGCAGATCTGTGGAGAGAGGAGCCCACGCTGGAGCAGGTTTTCTGGCAGGACTTGTGACCCCACAGGCGACCCACGCTGGAGCAGTTTTCTCCTGAAGGACTCCATGCCATGGAAGGGATACACACTGGAGCAGTTCATGAAGAACTGTAGCCCGTGGGAAGGACCCACATTGGAGAAGTTCATGGAGGACTGTCTCCCATGGGAGGAACCATACGCAGGAGCAGGGGAAGAGTGTGATGAGTCCTGCCATTGAAGAGGATGAAGTGGCAGAAACAACATGTGATGAACTGATCGTAACTCCCATTCCCCATCCCCCCGCGCCACTGGGGGGGAGAAGGTAGAGAATCTGGGAGTGAAACTGTGCCTGGGAAGAAGGGAGGGGTAGACGGTAGGTGTTGTGAGATTTGATTTTATTTCTCATTACCCTACTCTGGTTGATTGGCAATAAATTAAGTTAATTTTCCCCAAGTCGAGTCTGTGTTGCCCGTGATGGTAATTGGTTGAGTGATCTCTCCCTGTCCTTATCTTGACCTGCTAGCCCTTTGTTATATTTTCTCTCCCCTGTCCATCTGAGGGGGGGAGTGATAGAATGGCTTTGGTGGGCACCTGGCATCCAGCCACGGTCAACCTACCACAACATATGTACACATAGTATAAACAGAAAGTTAAAAGTAGCATTTCAGAAATTCCAGCAAAGATTAAATGGAGAATTAATATACCAACTTTAATGATGCTGAGTAAGTGTTTTCTGTGATCAAAGAGCAATAAAGGTATGGATCAAGTAACAGAGCTCTTTATCAATGGTGCCCTCTAATGAACAACACAAGTCTGTAGAAGTCTACTTTTTGAATATGGAGAAAAAAAATCAGGGCAGAATGGACTAGGACACTAATTTATCTCTGTAGCTCTGCTTATCCCAGAATGAGCTATTCGCGCACAACATGATAAAACTAAATAAATAAATAGATAGATAAACAGCCTCAAATGCCATTGTCACAAAATCTGTATGTAATACAAACCTAATTCTTCACAGTCATGAGCATTAAGAGCCTTCTGGGTTTGGACAGGGTTTTAAAGGCAACCACAGCACTAGTGTTAACCCCATACTCTGCTTTGTTGCTGTGTTTGAGCCTCATCTCTAATTGCCCTGCTACATTTTGAAGACAGGCAGCTTGAAGCAAGGCATACTGTTCCTTTTCCCTTCCCACCTGCCCTTACCCACACTACCTATATGAGTAGGAGATTCTACAGTCATGCAATAAAGTACCTTTTGACAATCAGTACCACTAAGATGTGCTACCACATCACATGTTTGGCAATGTATTTTTATTTGCACCTTAAGGGGAGTAATTTTCCAAACCATTGTTCAAAACCAGGATGGAGTTAAATGTTCTTTCTTACGGTCTGTTGATGTTCCCTGTGCCATCATTGTATCAAAGAGCCTTTTTGTTACCCGAGGAAGAAAGCAGCAGCTGAGCATGAATGAGCTGTTTGTGTGTCAAGCCAAATGGCTGATCATCGTATGGCTGCAATCAGCTCGCGGCTGGCAGCTGCTGGGTGACGTCACACGTAGCCTTGGTCAACATCATGCAGCCAGCTAGGAGCAATCATGTTGCCAGGCAGCCCGTTGCTACTCAGTGTTGTTCAGTCAAGAGAAACGCAATTGCTCATTGCCTTCCAGAAAGGCTACACTTAAAAAATACTGGATCTACTGACTGAGCAGCAGGTCTGAATTAAGGCTCAAGATGAAAAATAACCTCCCACCTGGGTTCCCCATTCCAAAAGTTTGCCAAATAGCAGAGACAGATAGTTTTGACTATATGCAAAGCTACTTTGCTAAATTCCTCCTCCAGTTCTCTCTCTCCAGTCAGTGCAATCCCATAAGGCCATATCCCTGAGCCAGCTCATGTGTACAGAGCCTGTTTGATTTGCCAGTCATATCACAGGCTCGGTTGTTTACTCTTGCTCTGCTGCTCAAAGTTGGAAAACAGGTGAGCCAACTGAGACTAACCTGCTCTGGACTACCTCCATTCCCTACCAGCTATGCAAGTTGTGATCTGCAGGGGTGCTTTGGTGGCCACTGCTCCCATTCCACTTGCAATGGTTAAGACCCAGGCTTTGCAAGCAAAAAGCTTTAATTTATGGAATGGGCTTCTGCACGAGTTCAGGGCAGCGTGTACAGCTATGCCTTCACTGTCAAGCACAAGAGTAAACTGAAATTCCCTGGATTTTCACTGACCCCTCACAACTGCTCATGGCAGTGAAAAGCAGCAATCCAGCTGCTGTCAGTCAAAGGCTTCTTGAAAGGAGAAAGGAAAACAGTTTTTCAACGGGATGACATATATGTATGGGACAGAAGAATCTGTTTTGCAGGATCAGTGTAATGGCTTCTCCAATCCAATACTTAGTCATCTGAAGTGTGGTGAAACACCTTAATTGTCTGAATGGGGTGGTAAGACTACACAGGGTTAGAAAAGCCGCTCAAACTATGTTAGAAAAAAGCCTCTTCATAGCAGTTGTAGCAAAAGATATTGTTGGGCTGTGTCATTCAAGTAGATTGTCTCTGCTGTCAGGATAAGCAGTAACAATGTCCTTTTTTCTCCAGAAAATTGTAAAAAAAGATTCACCACTTTCTACTCAGAAAATTCAATAGAGATCTGCCTGAATGTCCTGTGAAGGAAAGACTTTACTTACTGTTACTCTTTGATATTAAGCTTGGTACTCGACGGGAAGTTTAAGAATCTCTAGGGGGTTCATACATACTAACCATGGGTATGATTCACCTCCACATTAAGACCTTACATTCTGATGAGAACATATTGCTATCAACATATAGGAAAGATGTTCATGCTTCCATTAAAGACAAGAAAGAGCAAGGATTCTCCTCTGTTGTCAATCACAGGCAGTGATGGCTATTTGAAATTCTTTGTGGTACCCTATTTGTTTTTGTTGGGCTATTAGAGACACACATTCTCTTCTCAAATGAAAGCTAAAGGCCAGGCAGGATGCAGTGAAGCTAGAATGGCACAAGACACCTATGTTTGGACAGCTGAATGCAGTCCCACGTGTCTAGCAAAACTCAAAACTATTAATCACCAGTAAGAGTAGATGATCCCATAGGAAACTAATAACTTTAAGCATTGTGATCTCCAATTTTCACTTCAGCAGAAGATGTCAGCTCCCTTGATCTAAGGTAATCCAGGGATGCCTAAAAAACCCCACAACATAGAAAAGCTGTGATATTTCCACTGCCCACAATTCCTAATCAGGAGCATGTCAGTCACAGTTAAATATGCTGTGAACATCATATTATGTTACTGTATTAATGACATGTAAATGTTTTCTGAATAAACTACACTCATGTAAATTTGTTGGCTCTGAACTTATTTTATTCTGACAGAGCAGTGTATTTGATCTGGGCACAAAGCAAATTAACATTTTCAGAACTCATTAGTATGTGTGAACATCAGGCAAGGGTGACAAATCAGTTTGGTAGGCTTCCATTATTTTAGGCCGAAAAGCCAGTCATTTGGGTGATTTGGGATGCCTGATCCAAAGCACACTGTAGTCTGTGAGAGTTCTGCCAGTAACTAAAAAGGAATTTAGGTCAGATCTTTGGACACAGTGGCTAATGCAGTGACAAAGTACAGAATGAAGTTTAGACTCGAACTCTGTTAATAGATATGTGGAATTATCAGCTAGAACAGGCTCAGTGGTATTAGGTCATTTAATTGTCCCTTTGTGTAACGCTCACTGTAGGATCATTCCCTTCAGTATAACAAGTCTCTGGTGCTTTATTTTAATTGTTCAATAACTTTCAGAGATGCAGTAATTAACATGGTCTATTAAATATAATCAACTACTTACTTCTAACCAATTGGAAAAAAAAAAAGAAACTTTAGTCAAGTGCATTATTAGCGAGTACTTGCTACTAATCCAATATTTGCAAAATTTTATGGACTCTATTCACAAACATTTGGTCTATGCAGACAAATCTTGAGTTCTTCATGATTCTAGGAGAATATATTGATTCATATAGAACGAAAATATGTATCACAACATTTGTTACCAAATGTGTGCCTTCAAAGGTTTTGGGGAATGAAATCAATGAAATCATACAACACAATTTACATTGGCAAGAAAAAGTATTTGATTTACTTTTGTTGTCAATGTGCATGCACTGATGCCTATTTGAGGTTCCTTATATGCGTGGAAGAAAAGATATGAAGAGGGCTAGAAAAAATAATACATAAATTGCCATAAATATCTATCACCCAGTTACAAATATTTGAGATTTGGAGAAGTGAGATGGTTGGCCTCATGTATGTAAAATGAATGAAAATACTCAAAGTCTTTCAGTAAGGTTGGGAAAAAAATTAAGCAAACCAAAATCAGAAAACAGAATACCTTTGAATTAATCTGGGCCAGCCAAATAGTTATGTATGCTTCTCAGCAGAGCATAGTGAAGCAGTCCCTGAGCTACAAGTGACCTGAAATAGCCCATCCAAAAGAAGTAATGCAATATATCTTCTGGAAATACAGAGCTATTCCTGACATCAGTTAAGCTATGGTGAGACATCACCCAGTCCATGCACTCCTGGACTCTAAGAGAGATGGTTTCTTTGGGATGTGGTTTTCTGAGCCCAACCTGCCTTCAGATGCAGAGTCAAGCCAGATGTCTCCATATCATCCTCCACCACAAGTTACCATCATGTCTAGAGTCACTGTATCTTACTGTGTTGCTATCTTACCTGTTTTATTTCCTTCATCTTCCCTGTGTGGTCACTTACACAATAAGATATGTAATCCATACTTTATTCCAAATGAATCAGTAATGCTATTAATTGTGGCAGGACTTCAGGCATATTTTTAAGATTCAGGACCTAAACTTATTATCTCTTTTTTCTTGCATCTATTTTTCAGAAAAATTGCAAGCTGTTTTGGGCATATACCTTCTTCCATCAAGATGGCATGTCCCACAAGGCAACATGCTTGTGTAAGCCTGTCTTCTAATGATTATGTGAAGAATAAGAGAAGAATAATGACAGGAATCATCTCTATCCCCTATTCCCCTTCAGCTCTTCAATCTCTTTACAAGTTCTAAGTTATGTTTTTAAATGAAAGAATTTTAGTCAAAGTTAATGAAACCTTACTTCATCTGCTCAAGGAAGTCTTGGGCCAACAGAACCTGATCCTCATGGGCGACTTCAATTACCCACACATCTGTTGGAAAAGCAACACAGCAGTGCACAAATCATCCGTCAGGTTCCTGGAAGGCATTGAGGAGTGCTTCCTGCTATGGATGCTGAACATGCTGACTCAGAACAGTTCATTGCTGGATTTACTGCTCACAAACTGAGGCAACTTACCTGACAACATAACTACAAATAGTAGTCTTGGATACAGTGACAACAACATTGTGGATTTTAAGATCCTGCTGAGCATACTGAAGACCAGTAGTAGGACAAAGCCATGGATTTTAAAAGAGCCAGATTCAATATGCTCAGAGCCCAGCTGCTAGGGATTCCATGGGAAGCATCCAAGGAGGGCAAAGGAGCTTGTGAGTGCTGGGAGGTATTCAAGAACAGCCTCCTGGAAGCATAAGAACAGCCCATGGCCTACCAAGGGAAAGGGAGAAGGTAGGACAAGAGACACCCCTGGCCTAACAAAGAGCTTTGAGGTGTTCTTAAAAGCAAAAAAAAAAAAAGTATGCCAGCTGAGGAAAGGCAGCCAAATAGCCAACGAGGACTACAAGAACCTTGCTAGGGCATGCAGAGATGAAGTCAGGAAGGCTAAGGCTCAGCTAGAACTGAAATTGGACAAAGATGTCAAGAACTACAACAAAGGGTTTTTCAGATATGTGAGCAGTAAGCAGCAGCGCAGGGAAGACATAGGCCCATTGCCAAAGAGGGCAGGGAAACTGGTTACTAGCAATGCTGACAAAGCAGTGGATTTTAATACCTTCTTTGCCTCTGTCTTTACTGTCATAGCTGGACCCCAGATCACAGGATCAAGTAGTTAAAACTAAACACAGGTCAAGCCAGCAGCAGAGGAGGAAAAGCTGGTCTGCAGCTTCTTGCAAGGGCTCAACCCACATAAATCTATGGGCCTGGGCAGAATACACCCCAAGGTGTTAAAAGAAGTGGACAGCATTGTTGCAAGGCCACTGTCTTATAAACTTTGAAAATTCATGGTGATTAGAGGAAATCCCTGATGACTTGAAGAAGGCAAATATCACACCCATGTGCAAGAAGGGTCAAAAGAGGACCCAGGAAACTACAAGCCCATTAGTCTAACTTCAATTCATGCAAAAGTACTGGAATGAGTAATTTTAGAAATTACCACAAACTAAATGAAGCGGGTGATTGGGAAAAGCCAACAGGGTTTTACCAAAGGCAAATCATGCCAGACTAACCTGATCATCTTCAACAACAAAATACCATTCTCTGTCAACACTGGGAGAACAGTGGATAATATTTACCTGGACTTCAGCAAAGCGTTTGACTCTGTTTCCCACAGTCTTTTACTGAACAATCTGGCAAGATACAGATTGGATGGGTGGTCTGTGAGATGGGTAGGAAATTGGACAGACTCAGAGGATGGTGATCAATGTTTTTTCTCAGGCTGGCAGCCTGTCATAAGTGGGGTCCCCCAAGGATTGATACGGGGCCCCACACTGTTCAACAACTTCATAAAT
>VYZV01008196.1:127510-145256 GCA_013401275.1 Pandion haliaetus | reverse complement strand
ATCGCCGGCGCCGCCGAGCCCCGGCCGCTGCCGGGCGGAGGCTGAAAGGCCGGCGCGGGGTTTCGCGAAGGAGTTGGCCGGTGCCGCTGCAAGGTTGTTGGGGGACGGGAACGTGGCGTGGCACCGTCCCGCGCGGCGGAGGGCGTCCGGAGCGGGGGGAGGGACGTGGCCGCGGGCCCCGGCAGAGCGGAGCTTGGGCAATCCGCCCGCGGCAGCTCTCCCGCCTCCCCGAGAGCCTGCGCCCCGCGAGGGGAAGCCTGCTGCTTCGCTAACGTCACGTCTGTTGAACGGATTATTTTAAAGAACGTTAACGAGACATCGTTTAGAGGTCGGAATTTCAACTCTGGATTTAAGTCCCTTCTGCTGTAATTCAAACCTTATCAGGGTCTTTTGCAGCAGGCCGGCCTGTAATTTACAACTAGCTCCACTTCTGACGCGAGCAACGGATGCTCCTGATCTTGTAGAGAAGGAGGAATGTACACACCTGTGTTTACATTTAAGAGGAGCCCTGTGGCACAGATGATCACAGCAGCACGCGTGCAGCACTCTCTCGTACAATGTGCAGTTCAACACCAGCACGTGCTCTCCAGGGAAGAGCTTTCTCTCAAAAAACTAAGGACACTAGGAGACTTTAAGAGACTAAAACATAAAGCAAGCCCCGAGCAACCTCCATCAGGAGATCAGTTTCCTCTTCACAGAACGTTGCATAAGAAAACCCTAACACACAGCGTGTCTTCCCACAACCGAGCATTTATTGCCATGCTACGAAAAGGAAGTTGTAAGATTATGCATGCAGTGTGGTGCAGAGCCCCTGAAATCTTGTTGCAGCTTGTGAAAGTAAGTGCTGCACCTCATTCAGGATAAATACCTAAAAAAATATTTTTCATGGACTACATACCTGATGAATACAGACATCACAAGTGGTGTGTGTGGCCGAGTAAAATGTCAACCGCTGTCCTGTAGCATGATCCTAGGAAAAAAGAAGTAGTCAAGAGTAAGAGTGGAAATGGAGTGCCTGGATGCTCTTGCTTTTTCCGTCCTACAACATCCAGGGCAAAAAAGGTATTTATATACAGAGTTTTCCAGTAAAAATAACTACAAGGGTAGTTCTGACTCCATTATTAGTTTTATATTCCTACCAAAAATTTCCCTCCAAAACTCCCAAATGTCAAGTAATCACTGGCTCTCAAAGAAGCTGTTTAACTAGAATAAAATTAATTTGAAGACATCTCTGAGAGGAGGTCTAGGCATTTGGCCTTGAGCTGGGAATTCCCCCCTCGAGAACACTTCTTCAGCCTGCTCTACAATAATCCTCAAAGTCTTCTCTCTTTAACTGACTGCAACAGCCTGCAATATATCATACAAGGTGATTCTTTGGGTACCGTATTCATCAGCTCTCTGTTAAAAAAGAAATGGAAGATGAGAAATGAAAAGTTTTCAGCACCTAAAGGGAATATTTAGTTGGTATCAAGCTATACCAAGGTGCTCCTTTTTTTCAAGGCTAAAGAACCACTTCCAGAGTTCTGTTAAAAACAGGTGTTTCTGGCTGATGGATGAGATTACCATATTTAACTGGAAGGCCCTGTGTATTAATTTCTAGGGAGAAAAATAGGACTGCATATCAGATGAGTTACCTGTTGGAAGTTTGACAAATACAGTTGAGCCAGCTATTACACAATACCTTAAAGAAAATCTGAAGTAATTTATGCTTAATTGGAAGAGAAACAGATCAGTAACCTTAATAAATTACAAAAACCTATAATGTAGCATATGCCCTTTGAGTAGCCTCTCATAGAAGCAGGTCCTCTGTATAACCAAACTGCTTAGGCAGTTGTAAGAGTTTATATGCTGAGTGCATTGACAGGCTGTAACGGCCCTGACCAGCCTCACCTGGGTCCTCACCCACACCCTGCCCAGGGGACCCATTTAAGCTCAGCTCTGAGCCTTTGACCTTCATTTCAGCCTTGTTGTAGTTCTGCCTGTTTGTTGGGTGGTTGTTCTGGTGTAGTTCTCTCTGCACTTTGTTGTGGACCCTCATCTGCAGGCTGATTTCCCACCTTAATATCAGACTTGTCTGTTTATTGTAGATGTGCCTGAGTGTGGTTGCTGGACTGGATCCTGACTTGTGTTCCCACCATGACCTCAGACCTGCCTCGCTGCTGTGGATGCCTGCTCTCCTTGCTCGGGTACCGTTGGATGGGTCCTGGCTGGTGAGATCCCTGTCCTCTGGTCTGTGTTCTTGTACTTGGCTTTTTGCTCTTGGGGAGGGAGCTGGCCCTTGCTGTGCCTTGCCATCCTGAGATAACTGCTAAAACAAAGAAAGGGCCAGTTGCCCAATGACTTCAGGAGGCTCGATTCAAGTACAATCCTTACTCCAAAAAGCCTAACTCTTTTCAGGGGCTATAGTTGCTTTCTGAAACCAGTGACTTGAAAAAGTCTTCTATATTGAGTATAACCTTGGTCAGAAAGAGTCAAAGTCAAAAGTGTCAGAAGTATAGATTTCTAAATATATTTAGAACCTTTAATCGAAAGATTCCCGAAATAGCAGAAGAGTTTTTCAAAAAAGGATAAACACTGTGGGTAATGTAACAATCCTGTGTGTCGTTGATGTAAAGCTTCTGCAAGTTTAAAGCCCTGGAGTTTTATTTTAGGAGAAATTCATAAATCTTTAAATAAGTTGGATGTTACTTAAGCAGGTACAAAAACTCAGAGATTCAAGAAAAATCAGTGTTTTTCAAAATACCACTGTTACACCAGGATAAAACAAATAATTCAAAAGCTGCTTGCTCTCCTCAAAAATAGAAGGTTTCAGTCACAAAATTGCAGGAATTAATAGGGAACTTGCTTTATGGAGAGGTGAAGCACAGGTCCCTGGGATTTTTAAATCCTCCAGAGCACCAGTGTATATATCATTGGTGGAGGTGGCACTAATGTGACCTGTGTTCATCCACTTGGCCTGTTTGTCTTCTGCAGCACCATTTCTCTGCTAGGCGCTTCGACTTCTGACCTGTAGTTCTTTTCCTGGGAGTAGTGGCATCAGAAAAACACTGAAACATTTCCTAGATTTGGCTTTAGATGGATCACTGCTCTTGAACCGACAAAACACCTGGGCTGCAGCCTGTACCCAGATCAGTGCTTCCAGAAGCAGTCAGTTGTAAGCACTCCCTCTTGGTCATGAAAAAGATTAATCTGCATGTCTGAAACTAAATTAATCGAAGTGGTGAGCTCAGTGTGAGCTAAATGCAATGTGGGTAAGCAAACTCTATAATCATGACACTTTTCAGGCTGCTTTAAGAAACGTATGATAAAGTCACAGTCCTCCAAATATGCTTGTACATGTTTAGTACAAACCCACATGAGCGGTCTCTCTGCCCTCTGAAGGATCACTGCCTTTGGACGGCGTGGCTCTGTGCTGTAAATAAAGCTCAGGTAACAGCCCCAGTCCTGTGAGGTGTTCTGTGACCTCCAAAATGGTGATGTGTCACAGGAAAAGTCAGAACACAGCTGAAGCATACCCAGCTTAACCTCCATTGACAATATTAAATCATGATTTCTTAATTTGTAAACCATATTTACCTGTATTGCAGCACCAATCTTTCTGAATTAAGACATAATACCTTTTCCGTGCTGAACCAGTCCAATTCTGTGTGCTGGAACAGACAAGCACCAGGGAAGAAAAATATGTGAAAAATAATAAAAGAATCTGAATTTACTGTAGCTTGTTATGGTAGTAAGATTCCAAAATACATTTGTTTTCAATAATTAATTCATAATGACAGTTTAAAACTTGAGCTAATTACATCTATACAATGGAGCAAGTATTCATTTTACCCTAAAACAAGAAAAAACACTGAACTTTGTTGCCTTTGAAATATGTATTGCCTTTGTGTTGTTTAATTACATCCTCCTGTGTGTGTCCTGATGATTGCTCCTTCAGGTGACACAAAATTTCTGGATGTACTTAAGAAGACAATTTTTTGACTGTGTAGTAGAATGGGATTTGATCTCATCATTTAAAAATTACTCAACTTCAAACTGGATTTGATTTCATCATTTAAAAATTATTCAACTTCACTGCAGTCCCTGGAGTTAAGCCAGAAATGACTTTTTGGCTCATGCAGTAGACAATTTTCATAATTTTAATATTATTATGAAGTGTTTCCTTGCTCACAGAAAAAGAGCTACGCTATCTAGAACAGCCACCGAATCATGCAATTGAGCTGAATTATCTTTTAGCCTATTAATAAAATATATCAAGTCTGCTTCTAGGCTCTGAGGTTTTATGGTATTTATAGCACTTCCTCTAAGTGGATAGTATTGATGCAATTCAAACATTTATTGTACATGTATTGATATATATATATACTAATTAAAAGCTCTTGGTTTAGTGAGTTAAATGCATGTATTTTTCTGATATGTTTTTGATGTTCTGATACTAATCAGTGTTGATACCAGAAAGCCTTATTACTTAATACAAAATGTAAATGTTACAGAATTTAAAAAAGAAAAATCTTATTTTAGATGCATATCTTGGGCAAAGATATTTCTTGACTCAGGTGTCCCTTGTGGCTCTGCAGTTCCTTCAAGCAAGGTTAAAATTGGAGTGCAAGGTGATGGCCTACTCAAAACTCCTTTTTAACAAACAAGGACTATATAAGTGATGCAGCCCCAAAACCTGTCATAAGACCATTTGTACAAGTGATAGCTTTGGTAGTGCTAGCTTCCAAATAATAGGAAAGACATATTTTCTTGTTAGAGATGTACATGAGGCAGAGCTCGAGAACTGTGCTTGTGGTCACTGTCTCAGATGTCACTGCAGCAGGTTACTTAGGCCAAACCAGTGTCTGTAGCTTTCAACAAGGGCAATGGCTTCCTCGGATGTGTATTGAATAGTTTATCCATCAACATATGCAAAATATCTGAGACTCTTACCTACTTTTCTTATTGGTATCAGCCACCTATACTAAAGTTAAAGCATTTAAACCCTCTGCACAGCTCTAGGCTACTTACGCCATTTTCAGGAAGACCAGTGCAACTGTGGAATCACTCAATGAAAAATGAGTTTCACTGCTGTCACATCATGGTTAAACAGTTGGACCAATGAAATATAACCCATATGTCCAACGTTTTGCCATTAACGCAAGTCAAAGCAGAATCTGTTTGCAAATATAAATTGTCTAACCATCAAGCTCTATCTGCTTGTTTTCTGTGGGCTACTTTTCCTACACAACTTCTAACAGTATGACACACACTGTATAAATAACTATGCAGGATGCACTTATGAAAGCCAAAACGGGCAAAAACTAGCTTTTCCTTGTTGCTTCAGGAAGAACAAGTGCATCTCTTCCTCTTTTACCTTGAATTTTGGACTATTGACATGAACTTTTCATGTGTGTTAATGACAACTAGAGAGTTTTTAGAAAAAAGGTCAGTATTCCATTGAGGTTCTCATCTTGATATTTATTTATGCCACTTCTGCTGTAGTCAATCATTCCCCCATCAGACACTACTTTCAACCCCCACTGCAGGTAAATTATAGCAAATACTCGATCAGTCCACAAACTTGTATGTATTGCCACTAAAATAATTATATTTAATTGTTAAGAAAATATTTTAAGTGTGCGTATATATAATATATCCATATTCACCCTGAAGTGGTTACCAAAATGTGGTGTCTGTCATTATGCTGCCAGGAAAAATATTAACAGTCAATGCCTGCAGGTTCCTTGAGTGCTTGCATATAGCTTTATTGATCATGTGGAAATGATTAGCTGATGTTAAACATCTAAATGACATTAGCACACAATATAGGGTAAATCTGCCTGAGGTCAATTTAAGTGTATGCTTCAGGTATTTGGTGTTAATTTTTGAGTGGTTCTAGTTCATACATGGTATTAATACACAAGTACAGTATTTCAGATGACCCCAAACTGGGGGGGACCAACTGGTGTGCTCAAGTGCAGGGCTGCCATTCAGAGAGGCTGGAGGAATGGGGTGACAGGGACCTTATGAAATTCCACAAGGACAAACGTGAAGTACCACATGTAGGAAGGAAAAGCCCCTTGCAACAATACAGACTAGGGAGCAGCTCTGCTGAGAAGGACCTGGCGGTCTTGGGAGAGAGCAAGCTGAGCACAGGCCAGCAGCATCCTGGGCTGTATTCACATGAACATTGCCAGCAGATGGAGGGAAGTGGTTATCACCTTCTATTCTGCACAAGCTAGACTGTATTTAGACACTCTAGTCCAGTTCTGGGCTCCCCAATACCTGAAAGACATGGATAAACTGGCAAGTTCGGCAGAGGGCCACCAAGATGTCATAAATTACAAGCACTTGCTGTGTGAGGAGAGGCTGAGGAGACTGAGATTGCTCAACCAGGATAAAAGAAGGCTTTGCGGGGACCTAAAAGGAGGCCTCCACCTTCCTTGTACCTACAGTTTATAAATGAAATAGGGTCAGGGTCCTTGTAATAGGGCATGGTGGGAAGATAAGAGGCACCAGGCACAAATTGAAATGACAACACCTCAGAGTAGATCAAAAGGGAAAAGTTTCCTCCCTGTGAAGACAGGCTGTAGAGCAGGCTGTCTTGGGAGGTTGTCCAATCTCCATCCTTGGAGGTCTTCAGGACTGAAAAAAGACCTGAGTAACCTGGTCTGAGTTCATGGCTGAGGTTGCTTTGAGCAGGAGGTTGGACTACAGGCTCCCTGAGGTCCCTTCCCACCCCACCTATTCAGTGATTCAATGAATCTAGAACACAGTCAGGTAGTCTTCACATAGGCAAGTCACAGTAGTGTCTAGCCCTTTTTCAAACACCAATTAGCCTGTGGTCAGGCAGCGTAGACGATTAGCTTTATTAACTACTCTTTGGCTATGGCTACTAAGTTCCTGCTACAAGGCTGAAATGCACTTTCCATGGTTGCATATTGACTGAATATGCACCAGGAGAGCAAGAGTCAAAGCAGTGGCTCGTTTTCACTGCAGCTCTCTCACAGAGAGCCTCCTTGCTGACATTTTCTATCCACTGTTCTTATACCAGCTGTGTCCTTTTGCATTTACTCCACTGATTTATTTATGAAGCAAAAACCCTAGAAGTTTCCTCTTCTAGTCTTTGTTAGGCCGAAGACTGCCCCTAGACTAAGGGCTTTTCATTACACCTTCAACCCAGACCTCAACCGTCCGTTACGAGAATGAGCCAAACTATCCAAATTAGGTCTTTGGAAGCCTTGTTGGTATTTCCCTACTTGTACTGGAAACGTTTCCCTGGATACAACCGTCTAAGTGCGGGAGAGAAAGCTGAGGAGAGTCTGAGGCACTGCGGCTGCCACCCACCCTCTTCCCTCAGCGGCTCGTTTCCCGCCTCCTGCTTCCCGCCTCAGCGGCTCCGGGCCGGGCCGGCTCCTCCTCTGGCAGCTGCGGGCGTTGGCAGCAGCACAGGCGGTGCCTCCTGTCCGCGCCCAGCCCGCGGGAGCCGAGGGGCGAGCGTCCCGCTGCCTGTACCTCACGGCCCCGCCATGTTCCAGCTCCTGCGTGGCCTCGCGTTGCCGGCGGCCGCTTGCGAAGGGAGCAGGGATGGCGACTCCCGGTACGCTAAACTCTTCAGGAAGCTGGACCTCAACGAAGATGGGAGGGTGGATATCGCCGAACTCCAGACGGGCCTCCGGGCTATGGGCATCCCCCTGGGAAAAGAGGCGGAGGAGGTAAGAGCGGGCCGGGGGCGCGGCGGAGGCCCTTTCCCCGTCTTCAGCCGCTTCCCCCAGGCGCTGCCTTCTGGAGGAGCAGCCGCTGGCGAGCGGTTTCTCTCCGGCACCCCGCCGCCGTGGGGAGGGCGAGGGACGGCCCGGCCCGGTCCCCGTCCCTGTCCCCCGTCCCCCCCCGGCGGCTGCCCCGTGAGGGATGGGGCGCTGTCCGGCTGGGGCTCGCCGTGTCGGCCTCGGCGCGTCGGGGGCTGCTGCGGAGCCGGGAGCCGCATCCGGGGGCTTCGGGCCGCTCCTGGACGAAGTCGGCCTCGGGCCTGCCTTTTTGCTTCCCGGGGACGCCGTGCCTGCTCCGGGGGCTGTATTGTACAGGCACGCCTCAGGGTTATAAATGAAGGATCCCAAGTGCGAACGCTATGTACGGCTGTCGGCAGTTGCATTGCCAAGTGGACACGGCCGGGTATATTCATCATGTGTTGAGTCTTGACTTCCTTTGACTCTTTGTTGGGTGGTGTTCGATAGATAGCATATTCCTCCTCCAGCATGATAAAAGATGGTAATTTACAGCTTTTGTCTGTCACTCCACCTTTGTATAATCTAGGTCAGAATAAATTAAGGTTTGCTTTGGGCAGCAGGTAGGTAAATCTGTGTTAACAGTAGGTTGCAATATCAGAACTAGTTATTGAAGCTAGATCTCCATGAACACACGGAAATGATTCTTCTTGGCATCGGCTGTGTCGGATACCAAGACTCTCCTATTTAAAAATGCACACTTGTGACAGCAGCTATCAAACCATGAAACAGACAGCACAGTCTCTTTGTGCTGTGGATTCTGCAGTGATCAAGTTGGACTATTACATTCCTCTGTCTCCCATTATCAATGTTGTGACCTCACAAGTCAGTAAAACTTGAGTCATCAAGTGTTCCAGTGCAATGCTGAGTTAGACTAGCAATTCTGACCTTTACCTGGAAGAGAAACTTCTTTTTTTTCATAGTTGTTTTCAGTAATTCACAGGGTTCAGAATATAAAGTCATTTAGTGCACGATGCTGTAGGCATAAGTATTTGTGTGGTAAGGCAAGTCTGTGCTGAAAAGGCATGCATAGGTTCAGTTAGGCTGAACAGGTACGGCTGAGATCTGTGCTGGAGCTATTACCGTAACAGTCCTGTTCTTTATTTCAGTGTAAAGAATGGTTAGATGGCATTCCACTGCCATGCCTGTAATAGCTGTTGCATAGTTTCTGAAAGAGGTTCAGGAAAGTGAACTTAACATTTTGACTGCAGTGTTAAGAGATATGTTGAGTCAGTAATTCAATTTCAGTGACCGTATACTAACCAAGGGACACTGCCAATTCTTTCCCATGGTCTCATTATTTGGTCTCTATTTTACTTCTTCTTGGTATATTTAATTCTCTGTCTCGTATAGTTAAGGGAAAAGTATGCAGCAGGCCTCTTGAATGGTGCTTGTGTGAGAGCATAAATGAAAGCGTTCTTTCACTTCAATATTTCTTCTGGTCAAAATCACCTTTACAATAAATATATTTTGTGTTCTCAGTTTTTGGTGTATCAAGGAGGGACAGTTTGTACTGTTTGCTTATCCATGAGAGCTGTCAGTATTAAGAGCATGCTAGTTGTGAACTTCAGTCACACATTATATATACATTGTTGAAAACCTGTTGTACAGGTTTGTTACAATTTGGAGTTTTTACTTACATTGAACAACAGGGGAATAGGTGACCAGTTAATTTTCTGGCATTTAACAAGGGTGGTCTTCCCACATAATTCACTGAAAGCTGAGACACGTGGTGTGTTTTTTAAGTTTTGAGCAACTTAGAATTGAAGTTCCAAGTTCTTTCTCAGGATCAGTGTAGTGCCTTTCATTAATAGTGCACATCTGAGTATCTGTCAAATTATTCTCAGTTGCTACAGGATAAACTGGAAGTGAAACCCATGAAAACAATAGAGATAAGCTAGACTTACCTGGATGTAATGGAGAGCAGGAACTGGCTGCCTTAGTTGCTTAAGAAACACAGAGTAAACAAAATAAGCCATGAGTCATGTTCCATGTTTGAGAGCGGTGGAAGAATTATTGGAATGCACTGAAACTTCGATATACTCACTATTTTAAACTTAATGGTGAGCACAGTTTGAATTAGAAACTAGACTAGTTAATAGGTAACTGTTAGTAACTAGACTTGTTATAACAAGAGAGCCTCAGTAAGACTTGCCTCCAGCTTCTTTCCTGTCTTTATGTAGCTAATCTGCTTCCTGTACTTCCTTGCAGCTCGAAGCTGCCTTCTCCCACTTACTTCACTTCAAGCTCCAAAGTGATGCTGAATTCAGTAAAATACCTTTTTACCAAGCAGTAAAAAGATATTTCATTGATGAAGTCAGATATTGAATCATCATATTTGTGTTTGGAGAGGCAGAAGTAGTCTTATAATTACTAATAACTAATGAGTAAGGAAATGAGATGTGGAAATACTACACAGTGTGGCAAAGTGTTAGCTACTGAACTGCTCAGCCCTGCCAACATAGTGAGTGGCACTATGGGGTGGGCAAACCTTGGGATATCGTAGGCTTTGGAGCCTCATGGCTGGGATGGGGTCTCAGGCCTTGCATCATTGTTGTGTTCTAGATGCAGGTCTGGGTTAGGTTTCCAAAAATACTCTTGGAGGGCTGGCTTCTGTCGCATGGGATGAAATCCACATACACGGGAGTGTTGGTCACCATACTTCTGGGAGGCATAGCTGCTTCCTGGTTAACTCCTGGTAAGGGACCATGTGAGTGCTGCTGTGTTTCACTGCGAAGTCAGTTGGTTCATCCTCAGTCATCATCCTCACGGTATAAATTAGTGTTTGTGCTACTAGTATTACTTTCCTCTTCAAATACAATTCCTCTCTAGAAGGAATATGCATGTCTTTAAAAGAAGCTGCTATCCATTTGAGTAATAGGCTACTGGTATGCTCTTTTTATTTCTCCTTTCAGCAGTTGTCATGGCAGCTTTATTAATGTTTGATGAGACACTCTTTTAGGTGAAGTAACATTGTAGATAAAAGAATAGATGTGAAACCATGTGCTAAGCTTTGGAGGTAGGTTGCATGTCCCTCTAAGGAAGAGTCATTTTTTCCCCATAGCAAGACATCATAGTACAACGTGACAGAAGCTCCTGACCTTGTGTTCTACTTGACCTGCCTTCTGTCAGTATGTGGCAGACAAAAGTAAACCACTGGAAAATCTGAAATGTGTGTTGCTTAGAGGCTGCCAGGATGACTCCTGTTTTATATTGTAGTATATTACCCGCCAGGAATGGGTAACTTTGCAAACCTTTACAAAAGATTCCTGACATAATAGGTCAACACCTAGGGAGAAGGAATTCAATGTGGTGACAATATCAAATGGCGCTCTACAGGCAACGTTAACAGCTATTGTATGGTCACTTTGATTACAGAAGTTGTCCAGTAGAGACGCAAAATAGATGCTGGGATCAGATCTCAAATGATCTCATCCTGTGTCTTCAGAATGCCGTGAGTCTCTTAGGCGGGAGTACCTTAAATGGTGCGAGAGGTTGTATGAAGTACTATTTTTGTTCACCCTTTCCTTCTGTTGCAATCAATCCTTACGGTAAACCTGTAGGAGGCGAACCCCGTATTCCAAGCTCCAGTTTGCAGTAGGAACAGCCAAGCATTCAAATTCAGGTACTATTTATACATGGAGTCCTGGAGCTAGGAGTAGAAATATGTTACTGAAATGAATAACTACATTTTGGAAACAGTATGATGATCTTATTTGGACTGAGTCTCTGTCAGGTTTTGACTTAAGTCTTTGGCTATGTTAAGGCTCCTTTAGATAAAGAAACAGTGTGATGAGACACCTCTGTGTGGTGGTAACGGGACCCAATGAGACTAAATTCTCAGCAATCAGAATATGGTCTGTTTAGAGGGATCGACTGTGTTTATGAAAATTTTAGTCCAACGAAGTCTAAAAATACTCAGAACACTTGAAGCGTGTTGCGGCATTTAAACCAGAGAAAATTCAGAATTCTGTCGAGCAAGGCAGGCCCCTGTGCTGTGCTACAGTGCTGTGTCTCCCTGTGAGAGGAGGGGGGAGAACACGGCCAGGTGTGCATTCTTTCCTCCTGTGCTTTTCTCTGGGCTTTAAAAACTACAGCTAGATAGTGCTTTAGAGCTTGAACTAAGTGTAGCTGTTCTTAGACCAGAAAGCACGTACTTGTTTAGTGACTGAGCTAAACATATCCTTGAATATTTCTCCACTGTTTTATTAAGATTTTTGCACTTTTCTTAATTTTGGTAACTTCTCTTACATGGCAAAATTAGAAGGCTAGTAGACCAAGTTAGCTGAAGCTTCTTCATTACGTTGTAGCTTGGCTAGAAACATACGAAAAGCATAGTTACTTTGGCAACTCCTTAGAAGAAATGTGGGCATTTTCGATCACACGATATCTACTCTGAGAAATTATTATCCGATGTGATATGCAGATCCACAGTCTTATAAGCTTCAGTACTTTCATGTCTGTATGTCATTGTTTATGTGAAATGAAGCTTTCTCTCACCTTAATAGTATGCCAGAAACTAGTACTATAGATTTAGAGTAGATGGGCATCTGAAACTTTTTACCAAAACAGATGTCACATCGTGTGATTGTAGAAAACTGGACCCACTTAGTTCATTTCAACTTTGCTTGTCAGGTCATAATAGGTGTTACGATTAGGTCTGATTATGGGGACTTCATTGTGAAATACCACAAACGTCTTCAGTAATGTATCTGACTTCAGTTGTAAGCAAACATCTAAGTCACTATTTCGTTTCAATGTCTACAACTTCAGAAGCTTTTAACTGATATGTGCTGTAGTCTCCAAGTCTCCATGTGAAAGAGCAAGATGAATAAAAGTTTGTTTTCATAACACTTCAAACATCCAAGGAGATAAAATGAATGTTTTTAATACCAACTTGATAGGTTTTTTCCTGAACAGTGTCAGGGTACAGTGAATGATTAATTCTTCCTCTTGTTGCTGCAAAGTGCAAGAACGCCAGGCACCAAATATGGGAACCCCCACCGCTGTAACTTCTCTTAACCGCATGTTGAAATGCTTTGCTCAACCCTGGTCTTGAGGCAGCAGTGTGTCCCAGGTAAACAAACAAGGTAAACTGGTAAATCTTTTAAGATGACTGTAAGGTGGGGATGCCTCTGTAGCAGAGTAGTCTTAGTTAATGGAAAAACTCAGTCTACCAAGTATGTTCAAAGTCAAAAATACCAGTGTAACTTGCAAGGAATGATGAATGAAGGTACAAGGGATAGTTTGCACCTCCCATTTATGCTGTTTCAGATTCTTGGAATCTAATTCATAGCTATGAGTTGGGAGAGTTTATCCAGGTCCTGAGGGAGCAGCTTCTGCAAGGTGTATTGAAGAGCATACTCGACTTGCATCTCTTCCTTTTTAGTCTCATTTTATGGCGATTCTGTTACCTGAAAAGCACCACTGAGAAGACCGCTGCTAGTGCTTTTCTGTTGCGGGGGAGAGTGGTGCTCAGGAATAAGAGCAGGAAGGGGAGGCTCTGCAGCTGATAGCAACATCTCTGCTACTGCCAAGGGTGCAAGTCTGCTGTACTGGAGCGGGGGACTCTTAGTGTCTGCTTGTGGCAGGTGTAAAGAGCCTGCTTGGGCACTGTTTACATGTTGGCAGTATCCTTTGGGAGAGAAGTGAATGAATATGAATGCAGCATTTGAACAAGTTGAGAGGTCTTTGGAGGCAGTGCAAATTACTGTTTTGCTCAAAATGCAGTGTTGTGTTGGATTTTTGGAGGTTAACTGGCAGTCTAGTTTGTTAGTGTGTTATCTGGACTTGCTGGTTGGGGTCTAATGCTGTGTGGACACATCCTCAGGCCGTTTCCCTTTGTGCTGGATTTATCTCCCAACTGATGCAGTTTGACAAGACTGACTTTAATAATCTTTTCTACTCAGTTTTGGGTTATCACTGTGTCATAAATTTGTGTAGTCTTGGTATATATGGATAGGGAAAGGACAACATTAGTTTTTAGTATTGTAGGGTACATATCCAGTAAAGAGAGAATTGTTGCGTATACGTGAGCTGTGACTGAATTTGGCTTCCAATAAGATTACAGTCTAATAACGTAAAATTGTAGAATGCAGAGCTATGTGGGAGAAGAGGAGAAGGGAATATCGTGATTGGTTTTATATCTAGTACCTCTGCTTTTAAAAGAAAATGTGAAATTTGTGAATGTCCGAAGACACGGTGCTGTTCTTACTGTTGTGCTGGTGTTTTTTTCTGTGCAGTATTTGTAATTGTGCCCTTTGGAACTCTAGTCGTAGATTACAGAACAATGAATTGCTAATTGTACCAATTATGTGTCTTTAAGTGTTGGATTTTTTTCCTCATGTCTTGTAGATAGCATGACAGGAAGCCAGAAACACCCAGTGACTTCTTGATGGATCACTTCCTTTTAAATATTCTTAACATTATATTAACAAGCTAATGAATAGATGATTGGTAATAATTTGTAATGAGCAGCTCTGCCTTTCACCCAAAATTCAGTTTTGTAACCAGAATGTGAAGGCATACGCACAATACTGATACTAAGTAATATAAAAATTAAACTGTGAATTTAAAAGAAAAGTCTGCATAAAAGCATTAAGATTTCTAGTGTCTTGCATCCTCTGTCTTTACAGGGTAGCTATGAATGTGTTAAAGCTCACAACTTTGGCACAGAGTGACCTAATAATTCATCAGGCCACTTAGAGTGTCAGGATTTTTAGGTGTATATAAAGNACAGAGGTTTTCTGGAGGAGTAGGAAGTCAACACTGCAACATGCTTTATATAATACAGAAATTTAAAAATAAAATTATTCAGTGTTTCAGTCTACTTGTGGCCTTTCACATTGGTGTTGCCTTGCTGTGCAGGACTTTGAAAGCAGCTGTATTAACAAAATATACAGCAGATAAAGAACAAAAGTAGCAGAATAAAAAAAAAAAAAAACCCAAACAAAACCAAAAACAAAACAGAAGAGAAAAGAAGAAGGCAGCAGTGACCAAATAGGTCAGCATGGGTGCATTGTAGTTGGTATGTGTGAAGGCCCATAGCATTAAAAAGAAACATCATCTAAACAGTCTTCCTGTATCTACCAGTAATTAGCAATTTTTTATGTGGTCACCATTTCATTTTATCTAGTGAATTATCTTTATGGCTTGGCCTTAAAGTTTTTAGACAATGAGAAAAGAAATGGCACACCTTGAAAAATAAACATTTTCCTCTTAGGGCTGGGCCTACATAAAGGTGAGGTGATCCCATAGTAAGTCTGTAACAAGAAATGCCAGGTTTTATGTGGCAGGCACACTGAACATTGTTTCCCAGGACTTTCAAGCGAGGAGGACTGGCATGTCCTTTGGTTCCAGCTCCATTGTTGTAAGCATGCCTATTTTAAAACGCATCCAGTTCTTCTCCATCAGAGAAGTTGGTGAACCAGGAAGTGGCACGGTGACAAGTGGTTGTAACTATGCAAAATCCGGTAGTATATTAAATGCAGAACAGCCGAATTGAATTCCTTGTTGAACTGAAGTGAGGGTGATTGAATGTTGGAACAGGTTGCCTGGGGAGGCTGTGGAATCTCCAACCTTGGAGATGTCCAAGACTTAATTGGACGTGGTCCTGTGCAACCTGATCTAATCAGATCTAATGTGCTGGTTTAGGCTGGGGTAGAGTTAATTTTCTTCACAGTAGCTGGTATGGGGCTGCGCTTTGGATTTGTGCTGAAAACGGTGTTGATGACACAGGGATGTCTCAGTTACTGCTGAGCAGTGCTTACACAGAGCCAAGGCCTTTTCTGCTTCTCACCCCACCCCACCAGTGAGTAGGCTGGGGGTGCGCAAGAAGCTGGGAGCACAGCCAGGACAGCTGACCCAGACTCGCCAAAGGGATATTCCATAGCATGTGACGTCATGCTCAGTATATAAACTGGGGGGAGTTGACAGGGAGGGGCAGATAGCTGCTTGGGCATCTGTCAGCAGGCGGTGAGCGATTGCACTGTGCATCACTTGTCTATATTGGGTTTTATCTCTCTCTCTTTTTGTTATCTTCCTTTTAATTATGTTTTTTATTTTATTTTATTTTATTTCAATTATTAAACTGCTCTTATCTCAACCCACGAGTTTTACTTTTTTTCCCCCTGATTCTCCTGTCCATCCCACCGGGGGCAGGGGGGGAGTGAGCAAGCAGCTGCATGGTGCTTAGCTGCTGGTTGGGGTTAAACCACAGCATCTAATTAGACATGCTTTGAGCCAGGGTTGGGCTCGATGGCCTCCAGAGGTCCCTTCCAACCTGAATTATTATCTGACACTGTGAATGGGCAGTTTGTACCCGGGAGTTGGTGTGCTGCAGAATCAAGTAAGCGTCTTCCTGCTGGCTATGCCCATGGACTATATTACCCCCATGAGGGAGTACCTGCCCTCCAAATGGAAGGCAAGCTCCTTTCAGCATCCCACAAACTTGCTGGTTTTAATCTGAAACTTTAACACCCACATAATTAGTACATTTCATAGACACTAAGAGGCTTTTGTTTGTATGAACTCTTAGAATTGTAATGTGAGAAAAATGCACGTGCCTGCTGAGGAAAAGCATATGTTTTTGTTCCCTGTCGCTTCTGTTCTGCTGCCCTGAGAGTGGCTGAGACTGGCTTGAAGTCTGGAAAATAACTGTAAAAACAAAAGTAGGGAATGGAGAGTATGTTTGTGCTTATCCTTTTCTAGTTGTTGCAATGTAAAATCTGCTCATTTGGCAGATGAAATGAAAGGTGCTCCCCTTCACACACACTAATTTCCAGCTCTCTAAACCTGCTAGGAATTTCTGTTTTGTTTGGCTCATGTCATCCTCAGCAGTGGGGCTTTTGTAATTGGAATTTAGTTAAAATTTTGTCATATCTGTGAGCCAGAACAACACTTTCCTTGTTCTATGTTTTTGTTTGTGTAGTTCAGACAGCAGTAGGGAATAGTAACAATTTGCGTTGGTGTGTATGACTGCCACGGTAATTACCTCTTCTCGGTAGCTTGTGGGAGCCTAGCAGAGCACTCGGATCCTGCAGTATGAGGTGCCATGCATGGAGTACAAGATGGGTTGAGATTGCAGTGTCTTTTAGGCGGGGACTCTTTTCTGGCTAGAGTAATTTTTAATGGTGGTATTTGGTTTGGGTTTTTTTTTTAATGATTAATCTATCAGGCTTTCTTAATTAGGCTTAATTTTTAATCCTTCCTTAATTCAGGAATACATCCATAAACTTGAAGATATGTAAACTATTTTTTTTTTTGTAATGGGAAATTCTGAACAGCCCTAACCATATTGGCAAGGGCATGAAACTGAATTGAGCAATATATTTTTGTTGATAGGTTATTAATAGAAATGACAATCAAGCTGGACTTATGAGTATACGAAGGACACTATTTTTCTAAGATGATACCAAGCACCTTTATCTGAGTATGCAGTAATTTGAGTTGATTTTATTACTGTGCATAACTTGCTGTATTATGGGTGGTAAATAATTCACAGCTTATTTCACTGTGGCCTCCCACATCATCTTCCTCCCATTGCCAAATATATGATAATCTTACAAATTTTGTTTTTTGAAATGAAACATTAAAGTACATTTCTTTTATTGGAGGGATAAGAAAGACAAGGAGGCAACATAAATATATTCAGATGTCTTCAATTTTTTTCAGACACCTGCAACAAATACGCTAGAGTTTTCAACTTCCTTTATGTTTAGCTTCTGTAGGCTAGAACTTGATGGACTTTGGTCTTTTGAGGACTTACACTAATTATAGTGGGGTAAACAAAATGCTTAAAAGCAGATTTTGCAGATTAGAACAGCCATGCAAATCTTATTGAGAATTACTTTATTCAGAAACTACAGTTGCACAGGGCAGTCTGCAAAATAGAAGGTATTTGGACGAATTTTTGGCATATGCTTTATGTGTACCCTGAAGTGCTCTGAAACTTCCTGCAAATTAATGAAGAGATTGTGCTG
>VYZV01008196.1:64569-113931 GCA_013401275.1 Pandion haliaetus | reverse complement strand
GCTAAACATTATGACTATTGAAAATGACGGTAATGATGTTTTCAAATGTTGAAAAGATGGGGTCTTGCAAGTTTAATTTTTCATGATGTGCCTTTATGATGACTGTGTTCAATTGTGTATTCTTTGTCTCTTAAAGGTATGTTTACCTTTTTAACTCTATAAAACTACAAGTTTCTAATAATAAATGTTTGTTTCCTTATCTGGCTGGAGTGTGCTGATGTTTGTTTGGTTTTTGTTTTTTGTTTTTTATCATGGCCTGACAGAAAGATGACACTTCTTTATTGTACTATATGCATAATATTCAGTGTCAAAAATGAAGGTAATTTCTCTAAAAATAAGTTTGAGACTAGCCTATGCTTTGCTATTACATTGATATTTGAAAACCTAATTTGAGATTAGTCTATTGTCAACCTGTTTAAAACTCTAGCTGTCTCACCGCTTAATGGATAGATCACATAATGTTTAGCATTTTTGCTTGTTCATTGAACAGTATTACGCCATTATTGACTTTTGTGTATGCTGTGTGACAGAACTCTTAAAAATCACGACAAACATACTTGCTTGTATTCTTAACGTTTATCTTGCTTTGATGTTAATCTTACTTGTTAGTCAAAGGATCAGTATAAAATCTTTTCAAGGTAATTGACTTCATTCACTCTGCATGTGTAGCATGGCTATTCTACTAAAAGCATGCTCAGTAGCCAGCTTTGACAACTCCGTATGAGTTTTTCACACCAATCCTTCAAATGTTAAAGGTAATTGTAAACAAATTAGGGAGGCTTTTCTTGTCTCCGATTCCTTCAAACACAGTTCTTGTAAAGTAAGATTTAGAAGTTTCCTTTTAAATAATGGAAGAGGTACATGCTTGGTGTGTGATTCCTGACTAAATGAACAATCTGACATTCAATTCTACTCGAGGAAAGGATGCTTTTAACTGGAACTTCTCTGCACTTGGAAAGGCTGGGCTGTGATCTCTCTCGCGGTGATCAAGTGCTAAGGTATGCTTTCGAAGATGTCCAAGTTAGATGGTCCCCCCCATCCCCTCCAAAAAGAAAATCTAAACTGCTACAAAATGTAGCACGGGTATTTAAAATACTGCTTTCAAGTTAGCCTGTTGGGAAATTGAATTCTGCAGTCTTTTTATCAAAGACTGGTCCTGATAAGATTCTTTTTTGATGTATAGGAGTTATTACACAGGCAGCATGTATGATGTTTGGCTTTTGAAACAGCTCAGATTTGCAATGCATGTAGTACCATTATTTCTAACTGCTTGCAACTACGTGCAGGTTGCGTTAAAATAACACCAAGGTAGCAAAAACACATGGACAGTCAGTCTGTTTAGGACAGCATACTTCTCTCCCTTATATAAGTATTTTTACGATAATTTTAAAGTTTGTTGTGTGTTGGCCAAGGGAAATAGAATGCTAAGCAAGTATCTCAACTGTTTCTTGAAGCTTGTTCCTTTGGTTTTTAGTGTATTGCACTAATGTATTTTCATTATCTGTTGAAATAGTGGGTTTCCATAATGCTTCCTGAATTCTTAAATTAGTGGTGATGGATTTGTAGGTTGCTGACTACTTTTGTCCCTTGTCTTAAAGTTTAGTCTGAAACTTGTTGAATTCTACAGTCCAGAAAAATCTTTCACATTTCCTCTGTATCTTACCTTTTGCTAGGTGTTCAATATTTTTCAAAATGTTTGCAAAGATGGTGCCCGTTTATCATACGAAAAATATTGCCATACAACTTGCTACTGCCTCTTTACTTAAAGCAACTGAGGCACAAAGAGGATGTAAATCATGTAGTGTCATCGGTAAGTTAATAAGAGGTTCAGGAATTGTGCATTCACATCCAAACTGATCCCTAACAACTCTTAGCTTTTTCTGGGGTGTTCCTTGAGCAAACGATTCTTCCTGTGCATAGGCCTATACGTAAGAGGGCCAGAAGGGAAAGGAAAAGCTTTATTTGTTTTCCCTTCAAGGTATACATGGGGCGTGACTCCTGTTCAGTAGCATTAACACTAGAAAACGCTGCAGAAATGGATTGGAATTGAAAACTGGGCTGCCAATGTGTGTCTTCCCCTCTTGACTGTGGTGGGCTCCCCGACAGGATCTGCCCGCTGCAGCGGTGGCATTCCTTGCAATGGCACCAGCCCAGACCCAAGCTGTCTTGCACGCTTGCTAGTGGAAATGCCACAGTGGGCAGGCAATGTGTACTGAAACCCACTTGGCAGCTTTCCTTTCTGCAAAAGAACACCGGGTGCTGCTGCGCTACCCAGATGAGGCTGGGTGTGGACCTCCCTGATGCCCAAATTGGCCTTCTGAGGCCCAGGTTGAGATGACTTCTGTTCTTTGCTGTCTCATTTCAAACCTCTGAGCTAGCTGCGCTTGTTGGTATGCAGCAGAACGTATTGGCATCTTTTCATTCCCTTCTAATATTTGAAGGTTAGAGAAGGTATAGCAAAAAGTGCATTGCAGTATGTGATGTTGCTACGCGTAAACTACTAAAATATGAAGGATGTCTTAACCTGCAGGCTATTTGCCATGTAAGGGAGTGTGGTTTTTGAATGCTTCCCTTTCTGATGTCCGAGTGGTCTGGGGGATGGTTTTTAAGGCTTACATTAAAACAAGATACTGATCTAAACTGTATGTTGTGGAGAACATAATTGGTGAGAACTGGATATTCAACACAAAGTGATTTTAGAATATTGGCAGTCTTGCTGTGTGAATTATGTCTAGCTTCTCAGCCCTCTTGGTGTCTGAAAATGTGTAGGAAAAATTACTGCTTTTTTTTGTCAATATTTGTGCAATTCAGGGTAAAAATTATTTGTGTTCTGACAACTAACTAAATGCTTGGGTATTGTGCACCTAAGCTCTTAGACTTTGAGTCTGTTTTGCTAAAGGGTTAACAAAGGAGTCTAGTATGTACTACATAGGTGTATAAAAAAGATCCTCATAGTGTGTATGCACATACATATTTGCATATATCTATATACGTATAAAACCTCTTCTGTGCGCCAAGTTTGTGCATCTCCTTTGTGTGTAGCAGGTGGAGCAGCTTCCAGAATGGCCTTTTAATTGAACACTCTTGAAACAATAAAGCTGCTGTCCTTGCAGACCTTTCCTCTGTGAGCTGAAAGTATGCGATCAAGGAGAAGTAACGAAGAGGTTCTCTTAAATAACGTGTCAGTAGTACTCAGACTAAAATCCAGAATGCTTTTGTGCCCTCTAGGCTCGTGTAAAGCAGAATATCTAGTATCCATCCTGTTGAAGTAGGTGTAGGCAAAAGACAAGAAGTTGAGAGGTGGGAGTATGGTAGGTGAACTTCTGACTGGGTACTCCTGCTATCTTAAACTAAGCATTTTGTTAACGTATTGGACCTGTAGTTTAGCTCTTGCTAAAGCACTGATATGGAAGCACGCGCTCGCTCTCTCTCTCTCTCTCAAGCAAATGCCATATGTTTTTTAATTGTTATTAGCTGGTGTCCTGCATGAACCAGTCTCTCCCTGGTGAGCCCTAACAGCCCCTCTTTCTTGGCTGTATTTGGAGGAAATCTGCAGATTCAGATTGAATTCGAGCAGTGCCATCTACTGTCATATTGTAATACTGATTTGTAAGGGGGAATGGCTTTTCTAGACTGAACATTTGAGTTCATTCCTTGGAGTTGTCTTTACAGTAAGGGAAAAACAGTTTATAACAGTGCAGGATAAATGCATCTGAGCCATATTTTTAGTGGTGATTGTGGCAGCGTGACCTAACACAATGTGTGGGAGCAATGCACTTGGGGATGAATTACAGAAAGCAAGGATCCGTCATCTCTGCTTTGGGTAAGGTATTGAAAGAATCTATACTGCGTGTCAATTGATGTGGCTATTTTTACTTTTAACGAAAACCATTTGAAATAGAAGATGGAGTCTCTATAATGTTATTTTCTTTTTGCTTTCATAAAATGATTTTTGTGTGTCAACATCCTTTAGTTTCTCAGTAAGATATGCTAGCATGGAGGATAAAGGTTCTTTAACCTTTCTTACCAGCATATTACTAGAAAATGGTTGGTATGAAACTTATCTGATTCTTTCTGAGGAGTAAAAATGACATTCGGTATTTCAATATTTCCTAATTACGCTGGTATTGAGGTCTGCACTGAGAGCGCCATGTTTGCATTTCACAACATTAAACACCATCTGACTGAGCGCAGGTAGAATGTTTCTCATGGCTGCTCACGAAATGTTAACAGATTTCCCTACTACATCATGGTGCAGCCGCTGATTTGTTTTGTGGATGCACTTGCTATGGTCTTCCAAGCCAAGCCAGGCTGGACGTAGTCCAGCACTGCCCCCATTCATTTCCACCTTTAGACTCCTTAACAAATGCCCTTCTGTTTACCCTACGACCTGTGTGTTTGACACACCTCCAGGATCCTTATCATCCACTCCCAACCCAATCTAATATTCTAAACCTATTTTATTGTAGGAATTAGTTTTGTGCCTTTCCTGCTGTGGAACCACATACACTTTCGTCAGTATATTAGAGGATATTGGACAAGTTAGTGATCATCAGGAGTTTTACACACCCACACCCACACACACACCCTCCTCCGGAACAGGCTGTGTCCTGGAGGCCAATTTCCAGATCAGAGTGAGCCTTGTCAGGTCCATTGGGAGATATGGAAGTTCAATAGGTAGTTCATGTATGTTCACGGCACTCCGTGGAAGAAGTGTTTTCCACGTACCATCAATGGCAGCTGGCCAGTTCGCACAGCCCAGCTTTCTCTGAACACCTCAAATTTTGTATATATTTGTGCTTAGCACCTTGACTTCCATGTTCAATCCTTGGATTACTGCTTTGTTCTTTTCAATATTTCACTTCCGTTATTTTGGGAAAGTAGACTTGTGCTTGAGCAGGGTTTAAATTAGACTTTTGCTATGGGAACTATGGAATTGCTTTTACCGCTAGCAAAGGGTCTCTGTGACGGCATGTTCCTGCAGCCTTCCCCATGCTTCAGTACCGTGTGTGATGCTGGCTGGTAACGGGGCCATTTTGCTTTCCTTACTTAAACAAATTCCTTAATTTTAACTGGCTTGCTGTGTAGATAAAACAGCCTCTGCCTCTTCCAGCTGTTCCATTCATTGCATTGATACTTCTTTTACTGCAGATCTGTGTATGTTTGCATGGCTCTAGGTGGGCACCTACTAGGTTAACATAGCGTATAGCTTCATGGATTTTAAAGTCCGCACTCTTTGCTCATCTTTTATGACCTCCTCTGACAATTGCAGGCCAAATAGCTTCATCAGGTTACAGCGGTGTGTGTCTGTCATACTTCTTCCAGTGTAAAAATGCTAAGCAAACCTTTCAAATAGTTTGGGCCTGGCAATAATTGACTAAAGGAGAAGCTCAGAGGCCAGGTTACTGCAGGGGTGGTTTAATAGGACTTGGTTTGCAAACAGGATTTCTTAGTAATCTTGGTGGTACACATTACTGTCTCAATCCTGGCAGTAACTCTGAAGCCATCCTTCTGAGAATAGGTGCATGTAAGAAGTGTCACCTTTGTTCCGTAAATACTAAAGCTAGCAATTCACATTTTGGGTGGGCCTCAGATGTAAAGTTTTCTATTGTCAGCTCAAAGGTTGCCTGCAGTATATAGGGAAGAGCTACATTTTAGAATTCCTTTCCCAAGTTTGTAGCTGCTTATTTCTCACTAGCTGGACAGATTTTGCAAAGGTTTCACTAGGGAGGAAGGAATGAGGTATAATTGCAAATTTTGACAGTGATGAGGAAGGATATAAAATTCGGACTCATCCATCATCAGAGTTAGCCACTGCTGTTATGAACAAGATGATGTTAATCTTTATGGGTTAGGAAGAGGTTGTGCTATGTGGGTGGAAAACTCCTGGGTTCCCCAAAACTCCTTGAGTCGCTCACATGAAGCTTTCTGCCTCTGGGATGGCAGCAATAATGGGCCCTCTGGTTGTAACCCGTCCTCTTTAAAGTGTCGGTACTAATGAATGAGTGACAGTGCATACATCTGATCCATCTGACGCATAAATGTTTAATCTTGCTTTTACCAGTCAGCCAGAGTTTGGCAGAAGATTGGCTTCTGTGCAGCAGAGAAAAAGACGCTAGTGCGGTGTTGCGTTTCTCCACAGGGAATTGGAGCTGGAGTAGGAGCAATTCCGAATCAGTCACGACACTGCCATCCCCTTGAAGTTATTTTGGCTTAGGCATCAAATATTGCTCACTAGTCCCTTAAGGAGTATCTGGTTTTAGTTTGCTTCTCCAGTCTTCTGTGCTTTCTCTATCCTAGAGAAAAAAAGAGATAAAGGAGAAGACTTACTCAGTATTCTCGCTTGTTCCTGCAGACTTGTACTTAATGGCTGTACCTTGCTGGGAGACATTTGCTGGGCTGTAATCTAATGGCACTCATCATTTCCACAGTATGACATTTTGATAGGAAACGGTGTGATCCTGTAGATAGGAGAGCCTGGCAGATGAAGATTTTCATCTCAGGTCCGCTACTGATCTTATGTATGTCCTTTCTCAGCATCTCTGGTCCTTGTACTTTCTTGTCTGGTAGGTGTTAAGCTTTCTGGGACTACTCTCATGCTGTGACGGTGCAGTGTGTAGCCTGGGTTGTGCTATGCCACAAATAATATTCTGATTAAAAATTAAGACCTCTGCCTACAGCAGCCTGTATTAAAGTAATGCAAACTTTATCTGCAGAGGTTTTCTGTTAGTTCAGTGCTTAAAGTAATACTACAATGTGAAAAGAAACCTGTTGGAAGCAGGAAAGCAATCACACTCTAAAAATGTTGATTGCCAAAGTTGCCTGCTGGGATAAATTCATATTAATCTTAAAGATAGTCTTTCATCTCTGAAAAGAAATTTGGCTTCCTGCTTGATTATTCTTTTTAGCCATTTCTCCTAGTTTTATTTTTAATTGACAGCAGTGTTTCTCACCCTTCTATAGCGAACTGTAACACTGCAAGTTAAGAGCATGTACATTTCGCTCTCGGGAACGCTGAGAACCTGCTGAGCTGCAGTAGTAAATTTTGCTCTTAGAGGAAAAGAGAAGCACAGAACTACAGAGCCTAGTTATTTAAAATATTTTGGTTACTTGAACTTGTGTCTTCTCTCACTACAAGTACTCTCCGCCCTTGGAGAACACGCGTGGATCGAGAGGTCTTGTTGCGCTCTTAATAATCGTGTTCCGCTTTTACAGAGGGCTTTCCATGCAGGAGCCTGCCAGCGCCGTCAGCAGCTGCTCCTTGACCTTTTTGGCTTGGTTTTTGGCTTGGGTGATTTGTTTTTTGGGGGGTTTTTTTTGTTTTCTTTTGCTTGGCTTCTGCTCTCCCGCGGGCTGGCCTGGCAGGGCAGGCGCGCGGGGGGGGCGGCAGCTCCCGCGCGGCCCAGCAGAGGGCGCCCCCGCCTCCGTCGGGCGGGAACGGGCGGGAGCTCTCGCTGTGGAGAAGGGGCCTCCGCGCCCCTCGCCCCAACGGTCAGGAGCGGGTTCCCGCTGAGGGAGTCGGCAAAGGCCTCGGGGGGAGGGTTAAAAAATAAGATAAATAAATCTTCAGGAGGCCGCTAGTTGNGGTGGGCAGTGCCTGGCCGTGCCCCAGCCGCTGTGGCAGCCTGTAGTCAGGGTGCTCTGAGCGCACGG
The DNA here is from genome assembly GCA_013401275.1 of Pandion haliaetus. Classification (NCBI taxonomy): domain Eukaryota; kingdom Metazoa; phylum Chordata; class Aves; order Accipitriformes; family Pandionidae; genus Pandion; species Pandion haliaetus. The sequence continues at coordinate 106,278 of VYZV01008196.1, read as the reverse complement.
GGGGAAGCGGGGGAGGGGGGGAGGTGAGTGAGGGGAAGACGGGGTCGAAGATGAGCAAATGAAACCTGAGGCTGAAGGTCAGCACTTTTCTCCTGACAGTGCAGAAACCTCCCCGAGGGATTCCTATGGCTTGAGACGCTATTTAAAAATAGAATAAATCCAATCTATCGCAACGTGTATCACAGTGAGTTCTTTACTGCTCTAGGTCACTTAGGACTGAAATAGCCACAAAGACAAAAGATTTTTACTTGTCCTTTAGCAGTCAGCAGGACAGCGTATTTCATCACCGGAATCCTGATTCTGTTTCAGTTTTCTGCTGGAGTTTGAGCACCTGGGATGCCTGAGCAACACAGGTTAGAGCCTAAATGACGTTCATAGGCAAATGTAAAGGCTCAGATCAGCATTCCAGGCTGAATTGGATGTTTGTGGCTGGCCACAGTAACTTCTCATGAGAAAGTTTCAGTGAATAATTTGATATTTCATTCGTGTTAGTTAAGTGTTAATATTAAAAAGAACCCAAACTATGTAAATTATTTTTTTAGTAATTCTCTATGTTCATCTCCTTTAATTTCCCATTGTGCTGTAAGAAATAAGTCAAATAGCATCTAAGATCCCCAAAGTTCTGGATGATTCCCAGATGCGTGAAAGTTGACTTTCATGTGGTTTGCTCCATGTAAAGATACTAGGGCTCGAGTTCGCCATGAAAGCTGCGTGGTAAGAAGCCAATGCTCTAGGCATCTATCCCCAGAAGTTGTTGCTCTGTGGAGCTATTTGAAACTTGTAATTACAGGCTTTTTATTTAACTTTCAAGTATATCTTATTAATACTTGAAGTATAAACACTCAAGGGATTTATAATGCAGCTGCTGAGTATGGGCCTTACTTAAAAAGTGACCAAAACTCAACAAAAGCCTTTCAGTGGTGCTAATGGGCTCAGGCAGGTGAGGGCTTTAGCTCACTGGTTCCGTCTGGAAGTTGCTTTCCAGAAGTGAGATAGTTACTTCTCACGTCCTCTCGAAGTAAGTTTCAGTTTTGAAATTCTTAGTGTCTTGATGGCTTTCAACTACTTGTATGAAATCTATTCACATGCTTCCTTAGAGAGAGGATGTCACATGGAAAGCATTCCTCCATGCTCCAAACTATCCACAGGAGTGTGGTCCCAGAGCCTCAGCAGGACACCAGGGCTAGAGCACGAGCTGCATCCTCACAGTTATCACTGTTTTCACCAGGCTGAAGTTCAAGAACCTGCTTAGAGGGTTCAGGAGGACATACAGCATGAGTAGCCAGCATGGGACTAAGGGTTATTAACCTGTATTCTTGAAGCAGTTTATCCCCCATCGCAGGCTGCTACCTTAGGCAGCTGCCCGCTTTCCCAGTTTCTTGAGCTGTATGTGAAGTTGCTTACATGGGCTTGAAGTTTTCTGCTTGTATTTGGTACTTAACAGCAGGGGTCAGTACCTATTGTACATGTACAGTGATCAGTCCAGTACAAAAGAGAGAAGCAGTTTGTAAGGCGATTTTACTTTTTGTCAGTTATACTTTCAAAGCTATTGATCTGCCAGAGAGTGGTTTGGGGTTTTTTTTTTCCATTTTTAGGGATTGCATATTTTGGTGCATCACCATCTGATTATAGAATTAAGACCTAAGCATAGTTCAGCTTCAAAGAGGTTGCAAGAGTTTAAATCAGTAATAAATATTACATTAAATTCTCCTAAACTGACAAATTGAGGAAATTTACAGTGTTCAAGATTAAACTCGTAGCTCATGTTGTTGAACCTCAGTTTGCAGTCGTGTATCAGTACTTATATTTCAGTAATAAAGCTTAAGGTCTCACACTCCTAGTGGAAAAACTTAAAACCGGCAATGGAGACACGAAGAAAAGCTGTAAAACTTTGGGGTGTTTTGAATAAGATCTTATGCTTATTTTCTATGTGGTTCCATAGGCAATCTCCTTTAAAAAGTGCTCATTTTAAGAGATAGAAAAGGGACATCTGGCAGCAGATATCAAAGCTGAGACTGAAGCAGCCTTTCTCTTGTATCTGTGTACATACAGACATTTCAGTATTTGTCTTTAGACTGCTTATCTCCTGTTAATTTCTAATAGCTTATTTCCTAAGAACGTATCAGATGTTTTCCCGTTCTAGTGGAAAAGGCAATTTTCATTTACTGTGTTTTAAAATTTATGTGTTTTAAAACTTACTAGGGACCTTTGGAAAAGATTTCAAGCACTAAAGCGGTACGTGTTTAGCACCTTCTTTGTTCTCCAGTAGGCACTGGCCTTCTGAAGCAACTTAACCTAAGCCAACTAAGACTCCTTTTCCCCGGTGCCTACAGTGTGCTCTCTCTGGGGATGAGTCCGTGGGCTGAAAAGTCCTTTCTTTACAGACTAGCTCTGCTCAGATTGAGTCACTTTGGAAGAGTCTGGATGGCTTCTGCGTGCAGATTGTTTTTGTGTATGAAAAATGCATGAATATTCCCTCAGGTGTTAATTAATGCCATTCTTAGTTATTGAGAACTTCAAGCAGAAAAATCAGAAGGTTCTCAGACGGTATTCAGATGTACTCCTTACATCTAATTATTCAGTCACACTCCTTCTAAGCATCTGGCCAAAACCCCTTTCTTCTTCCTTGCTATATGCCCACAACTGTACTGTGCCTTTGTAATAGGGGGAACCTTTTACTTTTAGTTTTGCTTTGCTTAGCTGGATGTGAAGTAGGGGAATTTTTGTGTCCATTTCTGTTCACAATAATTGAGTTTATGGTTTCTAATTTGTAGGGCTTTACTACTGCAGTGGTGAGGTAAAGAAGAGGAGCTTGAACAACCCCCATTCGATCACACTTTAAATACTTTCTTTGATAATTTATTTCATCAGTAAACAGCAGGAGTCGATGGCATTTACTGGGAAGTTTCTCAAATGATAAAAACGGAGAATGAAAAGTTAGAACAAAGTGTTTCTCCCAGGACAGTACTAACGAGCCTACAGATTGAGTGGGATAAACACACACGCAGCAGCTTGTTGTGTTCATGCTCTACATAGAATATGTGATGTTCTGGAATGAGGATCTGAGAAAAACAAGTGTCAATGAATAGGAATTTAATGCACGTGGGGGAGAAAGTAGATTAATTACTTCTGCTTCTGATTTTCAGGTTGACCTCCACAAAAGGAAGGCCACTGTAACATCTCAAGTTGTGTCATGTAAACAACCCTTCTCCTTCGTTAGTCACAATAGCTCATATTATTGCATTGAAATAATTTCTGAAAGCTAATTTTCTCTTCTAGTCTCCGTGTTTGCTCTTGAAGCTTCTGGGAGCTCAGACAGTGGAGATCAACAGAGTGATCCCATTATCGGCTTCCATAATTTTTCTACACAGAGCTGACTCTTTTGACATAGATGCTGCAGGAAAATGGTCAGATGTTGCACAAAACAGTTTTCACTGGTGGGAGTCACTAGCTTGAAAGCAATGCTGTTAATACCAGTTAGGCTGAGAAAGAACTTAATTTTTCCATAGTCCATATTTTCAGACAAACAGGACAGTTTGACTTGCCTTTCCTACCTTAGTATGAAAGGAAAATACAAAACTGTGTGCACATCTGCTATTACTTAGGAAATACTAAATATCAAAAGAATGTTGTAACTGTGTTAGAATTTCAGAGAAGCAGACCTGAGTAGCTTGTTCATATTTGGAGATTTACCCTCATTGCATTAATATTTAGTGACAGTGGTATGGATCACAAAACCTTCTGTACACCCAGCATACTCATGCTAGCAGTGCACATGGAACTTCCAGATAATTCTGTGCATAGTGGGCTTTCAGGAGCAAAAGCTTTGCACGGTAGCTCCATGAAAAAAAACAGAACTACTATTTCTGCAACAGATCTGGAATCATTTCAGTAGAAAGTTCTGAATAATGCAAGGCAGCAGAATGTTTTAGATTGCAATTCCACCTTGCTTCTATCTGAGAAATTAAAATGTGAAAAGAAACCTGTAATCCAGTGCTCAATAGCTTAATTTAATATGAACTATTTTTGAAACTGGATGGCAAGTCATAGATAATGGTGATCAATACTGTACTTTTGGTGAAAAAAAACCCAAAACAAACCAAAAACCCTCTACAATTCACTGGGATGACATCTCTTCTTGCGTTGTTACAGCAATGCCTTAAGCTAGGCAGCACCAGAGTTGAAGAGAAAAAAGCGTGATGTAAGGAAAAGAAATTATATCTGTAACTTTTTTTTTTTTTTTAAACCTCTGTGTTTCAGACTGAGTTAATTTCTGTCTCTAAGTTCAGGTGAGCCGCCTGAAGTTTGTTCTATTGAGTTAGGATGTGAACAGAAGCTCTGAATTTAATTGCAAGTTACACTTCAAGGTTGCCTGGTTATTTACTGTAAGTAACGCTTTTTTTTCTTTAATGTCAAGATTGAATAAATTTATTTGCCCCTGGTTCACATAGGAGCTGCCTTCAACTTCATATCAAATACATGGGGTTTGAAGACTATCAGTGGAAGCTTCCTTGATGCCTGTGGTATTCAAACTTTTCTAGAAACAATTGTTTCTAACCTGCAGAAAATATTTTAAAATGTGGCCAGTGTGGTATGTCCTTGTGTGTCGTCTTTCCAGGTGAGCACCATCACAAAGGTCCTACACATCACCTGGCTTTCTGTCAAAGCCAATGTTATCACTGGGAATTAGGACTAAAGGTGTGTGTACCGACATAGCTGCTCCCTTATTTGAGCCATGTAACTCGTGTCACTTAGCCAGACACCTATTACACTGCACAGTGCTGGTGGTATCTTGCGGTATGTCCATTAGAACTAAATGAGTCATACATTGAAAACTGTCAGTAATTGTTTGATGTGGACTATTTATCTGATAGCAGTTGCCTGGAGAGGGATTTACAAGAAACATGTATGAATGATGTTGCTGTCTTTCTTCCTGAAAATTACCTTGACTTTGAAGTTGAAACGGGAGTGAGTTCGAGATGTGCTTCCTCTGGTTGTGTTTGCCACATCTCGCCGTCGGGTGATGGAAAATAGGTATAGTTAAATAGTTCTCTCTCTGTGTCTTTAAACTGTAGATGATGTTATGTCATAAAGGCACTACCCATCCGATGAAAATTTTGCTTGGTGAGGAGAACTAAAATGCCACTATATAACACCATGAAAATAATAGTATTTTGAACTCTACATTGCTTCCCACCTATCCCTAGCCATTAAGTTTTCCAACAGTATTTACATTAAAGGGCAAAATTGATTTATGTTGTTATATTGTATAGCAGACGGACATTTTGGTGGATGGAGAAGTTAGGTAACTCTCCCGAAGTCACAAGAGAAGTTGGTGACCACCAGGAATAGAAGCCACACATGCTGACAGCCAAGTCTGCGTGAGCCACAAGACCATCCTTCCTCCTGCACACAGAGAAGCATTGGTGTGAAAGGGAAGTACTTTCTGTGGTTTTGGAGAGGCTGTTCTGGTGATTCTGACATTATCAGCAGAAGGACATAGGATTTTTACATGGAGGGCTGGCTGCATGGCTGTTGCTGTAATTATTTTGTAATTTCAGCTGCTCTCAAACTGGGCTCCTTTTCCGAGGGTTGGCCAAATATTCCCCATGCAGGAGGAAGGAAGAAAGCCAAAGATGAATCTACCATTTTTTGAAGAGAAGGTAATTGTTGAAGGGGCTGGTGAGGTTTCTTTTTTTTAAAAAAAAAAAAATTCCATATAATGCCTATCCATCCTGAGGTGTGAAGCCCTTTGCCCTGTGTCATACCAGGCACTCTTGAGCAGAGTACATGGGCAAAGAAAGAACCTATAAGGCTGGTAAGAAGAAATGTTCTTTAGTGCCAGCTTTTAAATCTAGCTCTGGTATAAGTCATGGGAAGTATCACTATGTTCAGCTATCTGTTTTGTTAGCAAATCTCAAATACGCTCACTTTTTCCATGGTTAGCACCACTTCCCAAATTGCAGCAGTCATCTGTCAAGCCATCTTGTCTCCCTCCACTCTCCCTTCAGTCTGCACTGACAGTAATTCCAGCAGCAACTGACAGTGCAAGTAATAACACCATGTAAGCAAGACTGGAGAAATAGCAATTTAGTTCAAGAGAGTCAGCTGTGTCCATTAGCCTGGGTAATGCCGGGTGGACGCAGCTGAACTGTTTGGGATGGACAGAGAAAAGGCAGGGAACACAGCCCATCCTGCCCCACAACATGGAATGGGTGCAACCCTGGGCGGGTGGGTGGTTGTGGAGAAACAGTTTTTCCTTCCTCTGATAATTTTTCCAGAACTGAGGGTTAGACTGTAGAAGCATCAGGGTGGCTTCCACAGAGGCAGGTCACAGATCACATGGTAGGTTTAATCGATATTAAAAATTGCCTAGTCCATATTTCTGTCAGTGATGGAAAGAGTAGTAAGATAGCTCTCTCTAGAAGTCATTGTTTATCCACAGAAATGTTTTGGGAGGTGAAGGAGGTTATTGGCCATCTTATAGTATCTTAAATAGACTGTGATTCTGCAATTATTCTATATTGTCATCTTGGAATAAGATGGGAATGATAAAAAGAAGTGGCGTTTAGTCATCTGTCAATTAACACGAACACGCTTTTCTTGCATATGCAACAGGAGGCAAAAATATTATGAATTTAAAATCACTATGTAACTTTAATATTGCAATAGTGACCAAAGACCTTAGCTAGGTTGGAGGTCCCATGGCTTTAGGTGTTGTGCAAGCAGTAAGTAACTATTTCTGCCTTAAAAAGCTTATAAACACTGACAGTGTTTTTTTTTAGACAGGACTTTCTGTGAGTGCAGAGACGGTTCTTGCTCAGCTGTGACTTAGAGTAGTCATCTTGAAATTGCGAAGGAAGCACAAGGTAGAGTAAGTGCAAATGAAAATGGAAGTTGAAGAAACTGAAAGAGAAAATGCATGTGTGGAATAAGAAGCCAGTAAGTATGAAAAAGTGCTGAGCACAACTTGTTTTGGTGGAAATTTAGCTTATGTAGCAGCCGGTAAGAACGGGAGACATCTGGATTCTCAAGTGTACGTCATGCTCTGGTTGGCACTGCAATTTCTGATGTAGGGGTCCAAGAAGTCTTCTCTGAAACAACCTGAGTACTTGGGTACGTACCCCCACCCCCCGAGCTCTGCTGTGGCTTGTTTTGCAAATGAGAGAAAAGAGACTCTCTTAAGTACTTAGGCCCAGATTTTTTGAGTGTTAGATCCCTGAGTCTTACTGAAATGAATCCTTGGGCTGAATTAATTTCTCAATTCTCTCAATTCTTCAGCTTTTTAATACTGAGTTTTAAGTGTCTTACTACATTAAAAAAACCCCCAAAACTGTGCCTTACAGCAGCATCAAATTGGATTCATATTCACATACATTTCCTTCTGGTGGCTTTTGTACTGTTAATGTTTCTGTGATTAGCTGTAAAAGATGGAGGAGAGATTCTTGAAATAGGTTGTTCCTAAGGGCCACTCTGATGTTTATCCTCTTACAGTATGGCACAGCTGGGAATGGCAATTTACCCTTGTAACAGGTTGACCAAGGATCAGCTGCAGTATTAAAAGATTAGTACTCAGTTAATTTCTAGTGAGCTGTTGTGTAATAAACTCAGCATGTTGATGTGGATTTTCAATGTTTGAATGTTTTTCTCATTTATGTAACATTTAATTTGAAGTCTAGCTATAAAAAACCTCCCAACTATATTCTATCAATCTATACTATGCCATTAAGAAACACTTTGATTTTTAAACTTGTAGAATGATATATATATTAGGACATCTNTAACAAAGAAAAAAAGCCACTCTTTACTAATAGGTTGCAGTGCTGCCAACCAGAACAAATGAGAAATATGTGGACTCAGTAATAAAAAAATCAACCAGTTGATTTGTTTTCAGGGTTTATTAACATGATTCAATCTTATTTATTAATGACCTCTGTACCTACAAAATTGAACACAGCTGCTATAACATTTGTATTTATCTAGTGCCCCTGCTATAAACAGCTATCTCTGTAGCATTGCATATCCACTTCTAGCTCATTTTCCAAGTGCTTAGCTGCTACGTGATTAAACTGATTTCTAACAAACCCAAGTTTGTATATTCTGTGCCATTAGGGAGTTACCAGAGCTCAGAAAATGATAAGAAAGCTGCCTGTAGTCTAAGTGCAATGTCTCAAGGAATCTGAGAGAAAATGAACTTGAATGAGGATTTCCTGACTAAACTTCCAATACTGTCTCTGTAGCAGTTTTTAATCCCGTGTTCTTCACAATATTCCATATACGTAATGCAGGAATTAAGTTCAAGGTAGGCCACTGTTTATGGGCCAACAACAGCAGCATTACAATTCTTAGCCTTTAATTCATTGGGTGTATCAGCACCCTCATTCCTCGCTGCCCTCTCCATTCTTCAGGGTTAGGGAGAGGAGGACTTGCGTGGGGCTTATGCACCACGCCACAAACTTTCCGTATAGGAATTGGTAGGCAGGAGATTCGGCAGCCTGCCGTGGAAATTCCAGTGTCTTGAATTCTGCCGGATCTTTTTCCGCTGCCCTGGATACAACAGTGCTTTGACATAATTTTGGATTGTAGCCACGGTGGATGCTATAACTAACTCTGTTTTTCTCCCAAGAAAAGATGGTGTTTTCTGATCAGTTCTAGTCAGGTGTTTGATGCTAACTTTGATATGTAAAATCTATTATGCAAGAAAATTGAAAAATGCCTTTGCCCTCAGAGTGAGACTATCTTTCTTTAGACTATGAGCAACACGAATAGGAATCACAGTGTTTGTCTTTTGGCCTTGGGAGCTGTTATAATGTCAGCAAGAGTTATGAGATGCTTGCGTTGACTTTGTACTGTGTCCACGGCGTCTCTGTGCCCAGTACACTGTGGAGTGAACGATTACAGACCTTCTATGGATGCTGTGGCAGCTTCTTTTGAACTGCAAAAAATTGTGCCAGGCCCGCTCAAAATAATTTAAAGTGTGCTAGATTTGCTCACTCGTGCTGTGTGTGGACAACAGAGTGAGCTGAGCACGTGCCTTTCCCGCAAAATCTAGGAGACGCATTGCTAATTTAGCAGGTTTTCAAGCACTGTATATTGCATACAATTGTACAAGAGCCTGTGCTTTTTCATCCTTTAAACAACAGCAGCTCTGGTTCATGTATGGTAAGAAGCAATGCTATTTGTAACCATGTGCATTTGCTTGCTTTTCTATGGGTTGTTTAAAAAAATCTGTTCCTGAAGGGTTATTTTCCTTGTTTGCATGGCTGGCTTGTGAGGGCTTTAGTCGCTTGGTCCAGGTTTGCTGATGCCCCACTTTGCATCTAAAACGTCTTGGCAAAGAGCATGAAGTGTTTTTCCTCTTCTTCCCCGGCGGCTCTGCGGAAGCTTCTGTGCTGACTAAGCCTGCCCTTCACCATAGGTTTAAAAAATAAAAAGCAATTACCCCTGTTGTCAGGCAGCCGGCGAGTAATGTGCCTCCTTGCCTCGGAGAAGGTTCCCAGCCCCCACGATGCTCCTTGTCTATGGAAGCTGGGCTCATAATATTGCAAAATAAAATCCAGGATGGTGCCATCAGCCTGTGATTGGCTTTGGAGGCTGAAAAAGGAGGAAATTTAATGGACTAAGCTCTAAAGTCAATAAAAGACTGTGTTTTGCCCTTGCTGGTCTTGGCTTGAGATAAAAGTAACTGTGGATGGTGTATTCAATTGGTAGGAATCACACACAGTGGAAAGTACATTAGCATTTCAGATTTATAGTATTTCTAGTCCAACACTGTGTCAAACGATAGCTGGTAATTTCAGCAGCAAAAGTAAAACCCATGTGAAAAATGATTAAGCAATAATATGGCCAGGGGGCAAGGTATTTTGAGTAAGTAGTTGGCCTTTGTCCTTGCTTAAATGTTTTTAACCTTTCCAGTGTTGTAAGTGGATTGTAGATATATTTATCATGTACATTGGTATTTGCAGTCAAACAGAAATCTTAAGCTAATGTTAGAGCTTGTTAAATAAGATGCAAGAAGATATATATCGCAATGGATATATTTGTAACATTAAAAATAGATTTTGTTCGTTGTATTTTAGAAGAAAAAAATACATATGTTGTTGAGGTAAACAGATCAGTGTAAAGTCAGTGTTCAGTTACATAAAACTTAATTTCAAATCATTACTGTTTAGTCATGTTAGAAGTATCTGAAAACAGAGCTTGATAATCAGAAGACTGTTAAAATGTCGAGCATCCTTAACAGTAGCCACTGCTCTGAGCCTTACACTGAAGGGTGAAATTCAACCTCTCGTGTTTCCTGTGTTGAGATGCAGTTGTTGAAGGTATTTACTGTATTTAAATTTTACAATAACTTCATGTACCTATTTGTTAATTACATTTTGCCACCCAGCTGCAACAGTGTACAAGGCCTTGTAACTGAACATCAGGCTTAAGGAGCTTTCACTGGGCTCAGCAGGAACTCTTCTCCCAACCTATTTTAATTGCAGCAGCTGCCTCTCTCCTGACAAAAGCATGGGAGGAGTTGGCTTCACAAAAGAGTTTCTCCCACCCTCCCCAGGAGGAGAGTACGTGGGAGACTCTGAGCACAGGGTAGGGATCCCCAAAGGGCTTAGCACATTGTAGTGCAGGGAAAAATGAGACTTCTTGTGCTGGTGACAAACCTGTACCTCTGAGAATCGTGTTGTGTCTCTAAGCTTTGCAATCTGGAAGTGAGGCTAGAGGAATTGCCTCCTTCCTTGCAACTGGGTCAAATGAGTGCAGCAGAGGCTGGGTGCGTTGCTTGCTTAATCATCCATCTGCCTGAGAGCCTGAATCTTCAGTCTAAAGGAGTCTGTGGGGTAACTTAGGTCATCTTTGCCTCACAGCGGGTCCTATGTGTGCCAACAGACATTCACAGCTTCAGGGACTTATGTATCACTCAAAAGAAAAAAAAAAAAAAAGAGTTCTGCAAATTTTCGGAAGTAACTGGAATCCTTCTCTTTCTCCTCAGATTTTTCCACTTCTGTGTTTCTGTCTCCCATAAGGCTTATTTTAATCTTCATTTTGCACAGTGATGTTGTGAGATGATAGAAGTTGAAAATTTTGGCCAGGACCAGAACATTTGTATGAAGAGTTACTAAAATAGAGGCCTATAGAGCGTTATCTTCTTTCCCTCCTAAAATCATTGTGTGTTTACCCACCTCTGCCACCACTAAAGTAATTAAAGAAAGAACCAAAACTAAGTTTGCCAGCTCAGGCAAAGAGGTGAAAAAAGAGAGCTGAGAAAATGTTGCCTTGTGCACCTGGAGCTACAGCAGAGAATCATCCAGATATGAAGATGGAGATACCTATTGTTATATACATGAATTGCAAATTGTTGTCAAGTATCAACAGAAGACTTGATTGCAATTGAAATTGGGGAATTCCTGGTCTTTTTCCTATAAGCAACAAGTGATTTAGGTCCACAGGTGTAAGTTGCTGATGGCTCTTAGGGGCTGCACCTGGCTTCCTCAGCAGAGCTATGTGGACAGCTGCTCTGAGGAAACATCTTCCAAAGTTATTTTAGTTGCTGTCTCAACTTTCCAGGCTGTGTCTTTGCCATCTATCTTTGCTAGAATTATAATAGTAGCGTAAGGCAGAGGTGCGTGCTGTTCCTGTGCAGCTGGCCCTCACAAACCTCAGGCTGGCCACCTGTATTGTACCTTCCTTTGTATCAGGAGAGCTACCTGACTGCAAAAAACCAGCCTTCTCATAAAGATGTACTATAACTGTCCAGAATTTCTCACAGAAGTTTCATCGAAGTTAAAGAATACCAAGCAAGTGCGCTGCAAAACTGCAGTACGTAACGTATGCATGCTGCACTTGATTCTTGCTTGCCTTAGACTGCATGCCACCGTTCTCACAGGTGTTGTAGGAGTGGAAATTGCCACCAGCTCAAAACTGTAACACTTTGCACATAGGTGGAAATGACTAATCAAGGTGCAAAGCAACAGCTTTCAGACTGTGGTCTGGAGTTAAGAGAGCTGTAGCTTTACTAGGTCAGGAGTGGCACAGCTGTTTATTTTTTCTTGTGTTCCAGTGGACCAGTGGAAAGAAATTTACTTTATTCTTTTAACCTTTCTCACAACCTTGTTCATTTTCACTAGCTAGCATGCATCTCAGGGCTGAATCTTGGGCTCTGCTTTGATACAGCTAATGAAAATTGCCACTCCCATCTGCATCATTAGCCTAATGTGGGTTAATAATACTTAGTATATTGCACAGTCACTTGTATCTTCAAAGCACTTAACAGTTATTAACTACTTAATCCTCACAACATGCCTGTGAGTTGGAAGGTGAATAAATATTAACATTCCCCTTTTAGCAAAGGGGGAACCAAATAGGAAGATTAAGAGATTTGCATGGACTTAGTGGCAGAGTTGGCAAGAGAACTCCTGTGCTTTAGTGCTTGTGCTTATCCTTCCAGCCCCACTGGCTCAGTGTGAATTAAAGTGTTTACAATTATCCTGTGCAGCCTTTCTGATTACTTTAGTACCTTTTCAGATATAAAGTTTATGTCACATCAGTGGTCGTAACTGTCATACTGAGGGATGGCTGCTGCCCAGCGGTGCAGATCTTCCCCTGTCCCATCACATAAAACGTGGGCAATACTGGGAGGGAGGCTACAACTCCCTTGAACTTCCCCCAGTAAATCCATGCCAGGCTTATCTTTAGAATGGCACTGTCCAGAAGAAAAATCCTGAGCCTTCTCACCAGGCTTGATTAAAGTACATTAAATACCTGGCCATTGTGTTTACAGAACAATATAAATTATTTACACTGCTATTTCACTCGATGCTGAATCAAAGTTGGAGGACCTGAAAATGGTTAAGTCTTACTGTGGAGACAATTCTGTCACTCACAGTCACAGTCTTCAAGGAACACTTGCGAAATTATGGGAATTCTGTCTGATATGCTTAAATATAGTGACTATTTTAAAATGCTGTAAATTATTTTAAGCAGCGTAAATGATTTTGCCTTTAACCAAGGCCCTATACCTTCCTCGAAGTTTCTGCATTCTACAAGGAGATCACATCTTATATGACTCCAGAAAGCTCTGGGTAAGTTTTTACATTGACAAAACCTACAAACAAAAACACGGTCTAAATACCAAAAAATATTTATGTCGGTGAACATAAAGGATGCCGTTTTTAATGGATATGTAGTTCAAAGCTCAGCTTCTGCCGTGTCAGCCTCATCCTTTTCCCAGAAGGGTGGTCACAGTAAGGATGAAATGGAGTCCCACCCGTGCCTTGGCAACAGCTTTGGCCACACAGAGTCAGGTGGAGCACAAGGATGTGCTCCGGGATCCGCTCCAGCAGCTGCAGAGAGCTCCCATGGCTCAGCCATAGCCCTTCCTACCCCGAGATGGGGTCCTCTGTGTTCCCTACAGCGTACGCTTTGGAGGTGGTGAGGGCTCGGTGGTGGCAGCTCTCTGACGGGGGTCATACTGGAGAGTGATCCCCTTTGCTGGCGGTCAATCTAAAATGGGTACAACGAATGAGGAAATGCTGCCCTGTCGACCTTCGTACCTGTCACTGTGACAGCATTTGATCTCTTCTTTCCACCTACTCCGAGACACATCCTGGGGGGTCCTTCACAACCGAGAGATTGAATACCTTAATTCTGCCGCGCTTTTAAACCTGGCGGCAGAGATATTTGTGTCTTTTATTCCCTGTGGCCCCGCTGTTCATACTGGTCTGTAGCGTACGTGCTGAAATGTTAACAGCTGCCACGATGTAGGAAGACACCAAGCTGTGGGACGAGGAGGTGCCAGGTAGAGGATTCTCACGTCCTCCTGTCAGCTAATCCTGGTCACACAGCCTGCCTTTACCTGAATTGCTCCTGCTTGTCGTTTTGACATCTGAGAGAGGAATGGGCCAGAACTGAGCTCAACATTTTGTTGAGGTATTGTCCCTATTTCGCACTTGTTCCTTGTCCATTAGAGCTGGGCCATCTGCCAGAAAAGAGGTTACAGGGACTGGAAGCATGAGTAATTTTATCTTGAATTTAGGAAAAGCTTTCAGCCAGAGACCCAAGGCGGAGTTAGGGCACTTGGATAATATTTCAGTGTTTTCTAAACAGAACATTCAATTTCAAAACCACTGAAAATTCAACCCCCAAATGTTATTGAGCAAAATCATGTTTTTGTTTTGAAAGTGACTATTTTCGTGTGGAAAAAAACCCATATAAAGTGGTTTTTACAAAATGCCAAACTTAAAACTTGTTCAACAACATATTTGTTTTAACTCAGAATGGCATTTTGGATATTTTTTCCTGTTCTTCTGACAGGAAGAGTACTTTGCATCGAATGAGAATGCTTTGGATCTTTGCGTTGGTCCCAACTTTTCGGTAGTTCAGCCACTAGCCCAAAAACTGTATGTTCCTCTTGGCTCTTAGTCTAGTTCTGTGTTCATGTATCATGTGTCCCCCATCTTTTTCCTCTAATGGTTGCCTTGCTGATGAGTTTTTTTGCTCAGAGCAGCAAAATACCCATCTATTGCTTGTGCCAAATTGTTTCTCTCTGGTGGCTGGCAAGCGAGCTTTAGGCTCCTTCCCCTGCTTGTGTTGTAGGCGCTTGGAGAGACCCGCCAAGAGCTGGCTGAGCAGGAGAAGGGCTACGTGGTTCCCTCCTGCCGTCCACGGGAGGACGGGGACATCCAGCACATTTAAATTCCTCTTTAGGTTGAGGTTACCCACCATCTTCTTTCTCCGTGGGGGTTCACTCACACTCAGAGCTGGCTGTAGTCTGATACTGCTCATAGAAACACTCGGAAAGCTTACAAAACCTAGAAAGGTCACGTGGAAATGGTACTTGTCTTCCTCTGTATAACCCAGAGGAGTTTTAAGAGGATATTCACCTCTCACTGTTTGGACCATAGTGTGCATTTTAAAATTATGCTTCAGATCACCATTCCCACGGCTCCTGCTGGCATCCTGAGAGCAAGTGAAATGGTCTGTGCTGCCAGAGGCAGAAGGATAGGGTGTAGAGAGAACAAAATGGCTTTTTACAAAATGCTCTCCTAATTTCTCATCCACCTAACAACAGAAAATGCTTTTCTGATTCAAATACATATTTAATATTCTATACTTTAAAATTCTCCCTGCTCTGTTAAGCCAGTATCAAATCACCGTGGAAGCAGGCTTTATGCTGCTTTTTAAGAGTGCACACAGCTGCACTTATAAATGACATAATTTTTCATGAGGGTGGGTGCTGTCAGCAGGATCCTCAGAAATTCTGGGCTGAACCAATAGCGCTATTTTCATCTTAATAAAACACTTGCTGTAATTAATAAATTGATTTTTATGGCTTTTCAGAGGAGCGAAGTGATCCCAGTTATCTTTCTTAGCAAGCTGTTCCTTTGCCTTAGTGAAGTAGGACAAGTATTTGGCAGGGGCAGCTACAGAGCTGCCTGGGAGCTCCAGAGCAGAGCTGGAGCTGGAGCTGGAGCGCAGTGGACTGTTGCAGCAGTCTTTGAGGCAAGACGAAAAATCTGATGAAAAGGAGTTTTCAAACACGGGATTTTGTCCTGCAGATTTTAGGTATGAGAGGGAGGGTGGGAGGGAAGCGAGCCTTACGATAGATGGCATGGCTGCGGCATTTAGCTATCCCCTTGCTTTCTGGGACAAAGACTGTCTTTTTCTTGTGTGTTTTTCAATTTCGCGTGAAGGTAAAGTTCTCCTTTGGCTGCCTCAGCACCAATCACGGGTCATACATACTAATAGCAATTTTAGCAAGTATGCAATCTGCAGTCAGCATGACACATTGAGTCTTGCATCCTATTTGCCGTTGGCAGGTGTTGCAAAACCGTGTTTAAAATAGCAGTTAGAAAGTGCAGAGTTTCCAAAAAATTTTTTCACTTTTTCTGCTTTGATCCCTGACTACCTCCGGAAAGAGGAATGCGTAAAGATGCCCTCAACGTGTTTTGTCTTTGTTTCCCGGCTGTAGCACCTGACAGTGCGAGCATGGCGAGTACTGCCTTACTGTTTTCCTCACACGAGCGATGCGGGGGCCATGGTGATCTTTCTTTCACGCTGTCCAAACCCAACTGCTCTCCGTTTGCAGGCACACGCTATTTGGCCGATTATCTGCAGCCAGTTCTCCAGCTTTCCCCGGTTACTGGTATGTTTTGAACAAACACAGATGAGGGGAAGTATGAGACACCAAGTTAAAACGCTTCCTGCCCAGTCCCTCAAAGAAAGGTCCTTGTACAAATGCTTGACATACAGATCATATTCAACCTTTGATCATCTGTCATTTTGTTGTAAGAAAGCATGCCATCATTTGCCACCGTTTAAAATAGACCCAAAGGAAGTCAGGGCTTAATCTTAACCTCAAACACATTGAGCCCTGTATTTCCTATCCAGCCATACACCGTGCTATCTGATTTCCTACACCTCAGGCCTGCTAAGTTTAGTTCCTCCCAGCCAGCTGCTAAGAAGGAAGGGAAACTGTGTTCATCGTGGATAAAGGATTTGCTGTCCGCAGCTCTCCCAGCTCCTCCGTTACACATGGGTCTTCTAAATAGTAGACAAAAATACAGTTTTGACGTTTTTCAGTTTTGAAAAAAATTATCCGTTTTGAATTATTTTCCCTCTTTCTCTTCATTTTTCCTGTGCGTTTGTACGTTTAAAACTTTGATGCCATGCTTTCTTGGGCTTCTCTAGGAAGAACATTTTTACTTGCATGCGTAGGCATAATCATTTAGCAGTTATGAATATCATGCGGTTAGACCATTGCTAAATTCAACATCGGAGGGTTGTGCAGTAATTAATATTATATCACACAGAGTGCAGTCACTCAGGTCTTTCATCTTAGAAAGTAAGTGAATGAGTAGGAATATATAACGTACCATACAGGAATTGAGATTGCTTCACCAGAAATCTTTATTTATCATAGAAAGTAGCTGCATAAAATAGCTGATTGACCTATTTTCCCTTTATATCAGTGTGATTCCTTGTCCATTTACTTCAGACAAACAGATTTTTATCATGGAGGAACTGGCTGATGTCTTTTTTGGCGGTAGTCTCTCAGGCCCTGCTATGAAAGCCACAGACCTCTTTACTCAGTAGAGTGTCTTCTGGGGACCTTAAATATTTATTATCCCACTTGCTTTTCCTTCAGAATTTTTAGTAGAATTATGATAATTTTGACATAACTGTACCCGCTGGGTTATTGGGCCATGCCTGGCAGCCACACGCCACAACACAGGGGTGGTTCAGCATGAGCAAGCTGGAGCTGCCCGTTCGGAGAGGATTCGGCGAGTCTGTACCCCTGTGGTACAGGGTTCTATTTTCCCAGTGATAGCAGGGCTTTTCCTGGCAGAATTTTGGTTTTGGATGATTTACAAAGCAAAAATCTTAGCAACATTAATATCTCCGGGAAACCTACAGGACTGGGAAAATTCACTCTTTGTCCCATCTGATTCTACTAAACATTGGTTAAATTCCTCCTTTCCACTGTGTTCACATATCTCCAGCATTTCAAATCACGGAAGGAAAAAATACTTCTGGTGGAAAGGATTTACAGCACCATTATAGGAGGCAGAAGAGGCTGAAAAGCCATTACAAGAGGCAGAAGGGGCTGAAGACCTTCTTTTGGTGTTTGTAGACAGGTGCCGTTTTCCTTTCCTAGAGTTGCATACAGTTTTAGCTGAGTTGTTCTGATGTTTCCATAACATTATATCCTGCCACCCCTGCTTGGTCCTTGCTTTTGAATGGCAGCACTCGTAAATTCAGTTTTGAATTTGGTATCAGGATCTCCTTTTCTTTTCTTAGCAGCAGGGTGAATAAAAACATGTTTACATGAAATAATGCAGTTGAACCTAAAATACTATAGACTTCTGTAGAATATTGATGTATGACAAGAAAAGAAAGGTTAACTTCATCAAACTTAAAGCAGGGTAGGAAACACTATCCTGCATTTTTATGTTAATACATGGATGTATTTAATTTCTCCCCACCATCCCCCCATGTAATTACCTAATTCTCCTCTCTTTTTTTACCCATTTTAAAATGGGATAATTCATAAGCTTCAACATTCCCATTTTCAATTAGAGGCAAATTGGACCTGGTGCCTGCATACATTTTTAAAATGAAGCAATTAAATGTGTGAAGGAAAAAGCAAAACACAAAGTTAGTACAGAGCATTGTCCTACAGATAAGGACAGAAAATGCACAGGATGGGGATATAAAGCAAATGCTTAAGAAAAAATTGTCTGGAGCGTGTAATTGGATTCACATAATCCTGTCATGGAGACAGAAGAGCCTGACGGTACTGCTGGATTTGTCTGCTCAGAGGTGGCTGAAAGTGCAAGATGAAAATACCTGGACACTAACGGCTCCAGAAAATGACTATAACACATCTTTGGCCAGCCAGGACGGGTTAATACAAAATTCAAAGCTGAAGGTCCTTCTGAGCCAAAGGAGACTTCTGTGGTGAGGAAGCTCCTAATGCACTGAATAACCCTGGCAAGTAGTCGCCAAACTTACCGTGATACCAAATGAGAGAGGGGATCTATTTGTCTGATGGTTCTTGCAAGTGTCGGGATTCATAATCCTCCATCTTTCCTTCGGCTGGTGTGTACATAGCTCATCTCACTAGGTTTAATGCAAAGTACAGTAATACTCAGCCTAGTTAAGGATGGCTAAGTAGCCCAGATTAAGGAACTTTAATAAATGTGTGCTGCAGGCCTAGCTCTGTTGGTAGCAGCATCTCAGTGACACTTCCTGATTACGTAGACTCGGAGAACCGTTTATTGTCCTTGTGTGATTCCAAAGGTAACGTACTGGAGGGTTGCAGTAATACCTTTGGTTTTTATCGATAGTCTTAACACTTTATCTGTATTTCAGTTAACAGATCCAGGAACAGATGCCTCCATTCTCCGGAAAAAACGATCAGCGGGAATGCCCAAATCCATCCATTTGCCTGTCATGTGTTGAGCAAATGGTGCTGACACCGGGAAATGCACAGCACTTGACGCGTGCGTTTTGTAAGTGCCTGGGTGCAGCTAGCAGGCATCGCGTGCAGTCAGCACTTTGGAGTGCTGACAGCATCCTGACAGATAGTTGTAGTGGACTGAAAAGAGGATAAATGAGTATAAGAAGCATATAATTACATTTTTATGTGCATAAATATGTACATTAGTGAAGACTTCAAAAAATTACCATCTATCACAGACTAATGTATTATTTAAGCAACTTTTTGAGGTTGTAAATAAATTTTAAACTATTTTAAGAATACAGTATTTTTTAAGTTGATAGTTCAGACTTTGAAGGCGCCCGTGGTGGGTCAGAGGAGCTGTGCAGGCTGGCTGGCAAGTTACTGCTCTTGCAGCTGCAATCCCTTTTGTAACAGGAGACCATCATGGTGTCCTCTGCCCACAAACGGAGGGATAGTTTGGCAAACTGGAGCAGAAAGAGACCCTTGGACATGGCCAGGAGTGACTCCTTGGAGAGGTGGGGTGAGGAGAGAGAGTGAAGGAGGGAAGGGGCTGGTGATTGATGGCCGTCTAAGGAGACAGACTGATGGCAGATGAAGTCTTGGAGAGAGATGCTAGGAATAACCACGCATAGCTTAGCGTAACGTGGCAAACTTAGCCTTACCCAGCTCAAGTGTGGATGCATAGGCAGGATGTGCAGACCCTTTGCTCTCAGAACCAGGCTGCGTTTGCACAAATGCCATGCTGCTGGGGTACTCCCGTAGTGAAAACACAAGTGGAGGCTGTAGGTCCCCAGCACAGCGTGTCCTGCAGCGCCCGCGAGGCACAGCAGCCTGGCCAGCCGGTGACTGGGGCGGTGGCAAAGCGCCCGGTCTGGTTCTGAGGGGAGGCGAGCGCATGGCAAGCCAATATAAATACGGCTCTGGCTGAGAGGACAGATTTCCGAAACACAGTTTGAGAAAAATCTCTATGTGTAAACTGGTTCCTTCAGGAGCTTCAGGAGAACACTGAACATTGGGTTTACAGAGACATCAGCTCCTGCCTCTGCTCTTCTGCTTGTGGCTCAACTCTCACTCTTCTTCCCAGGTCCTTCAGCCGTTCTCCGCATTGCTCCACTATATGAGGAGAAGAAAATCCCACGTCAAGATGCCTCAACAATCATGCCACCATCTACACCCTCCTTGGAAACTTGCCCTGGTTGTCTAAAGCAGCCGCAGAGAGGCCGGAGTGAGCTGGGGCCTCTGTCCCGCTGAGCTCTCTTCCAGTTTTGCCTCTTCCTGTGACATTTGTGTTTTGGTTGGTGTTTGCAGCCTGGCTGCTGGCGGAAGCGAGCTGGGGCAGCAGCCAGCTCACTGCCACGGGTGGCACGAGCATTCGCCTCTGGGACTCTGGTACCCAAAGGAGTCTTCACAGAGATCGTGAAGAGTGACCCTCAGAGCTGAAAAGAGCATAGTAAAAGGTTTTGGGGACCTCCACAGGGAGTGATGTGGAACATTTATGTGTGTGCAGCATCTAGCTATCCATTAGGAAAAAAACATGAATAAACTTTGATGGCAGGGCAAAGTTTCCCGACATTCCCGACATTACACTGATGAGTTACCGTGCACATTGTATGACATCCGCGCAGAGCCTTGAGCAACGGATGACTAAGTATCATCTGATTCTCTGTTATTAAAAAGTAGGTGAATGTGTGTGTTTCACTAAGGAAGGAAATGATGAAATTGGGGCGACATACTTGGAAAGAACTCAATTTCAAACCCCCTTTTTCCTTTTCAAGGCAAAGGAATTGCCGCTAACAACTTGAGGCGGGGTTGGAAAAAGCCAAAATGATAAGAAAGCAGTCTTTTGCTTTTAAGTCTTTTGGAGTTATGATAATGAGACAGTGATAGAAATTTTATTGTGCATATTTCCAGTGTAAAGCTATGGAGAAGGCAGAAGATTTCCTGCTGCCTTTAATAAGAATTGGGTAACTCTTTGGACTCAGACGTGTGCCCGGTTGTGCTCTGAATTTAGAAATCAAGCACTGCTCCCAGCAATGACTTTTTAAAAAATTGATTTTCTTAATGTAAATCATCTTCTAAGGTGACCTCGGGTGAGGCAAATCAATACAGGACTGCTGAAAGCAGCACTCGCTCTCGGCAGAAATACCGACGCCAGAGTCGGGCAGCCCCAGCCAACCCCAGCCCCGTGGCAGCCCTGCCCGCACGCGACCCCGGCTGCTCATCCTGGCCCCGGGGGGCGGCCGGCCCCTGGCACCCGCACATGCAGGTAGGTAGCGTGGAGGGGGATTTGAACCCACGGACGTCCTTCGGTTGTACCAAAGCAGCAGGCTCTCAGGGAGACGCCGCAGATCCTCAGCTCGCCGGGCTGGTTTGCGAGACAGGCTCGCTGGGACCCCCCGAGCAGGAGTAATGGTCTTCGATTAGTCTGTAGCATCACCAGGATCCAGGGGATTGCAGGCTGAGCAGTCTGGCTCGGGCGGTGCGTTGAGCGAGATGCACGGCCGTTGCTCACTAAAGGTTATTGCTCTCTGTTACTTTAAATATGTGCAGGGAGAAGAGAAGCTGTTACTACTTTTATGCCATCGTGATCATATATGCAAGCTTAACTTCTTTATGACTTTGAATATTCCTGTGAAAAGCACAGGAAGTAACAGAAATGCAAAATAAACTCAAGAAACTCGATAGCCTGTGCATCACCGTAATTTCCATTATTTCCTGGGTTTGACTAGCTCAGAAATACTGCAGGAAGTGCTTTTTTTTTGTGGTATTTTTGCTTCCTCCCCCAGCAGAGTGGAAGCATTACACAACGGCATGTGAAAATGAGAGAGGGACCTGCGCCACTGGTGGGCTGGGTCATGGGAGTGCTGGATTTCTGCTTTCCATGGCTGTTCCCGGCTTGGCAGCGGAGGGGCGAGGGACGAGGGCCGGTATGACGGCACTTGCCAGCTCTCAGCAGCCAGGAATGCCTGGTCGCCTTTGGGCCGGGTGGCAGTGGAGCGGCAGGGTGGGCTGTGGGCAGGCACGAGGCTGGGCAGGAGGGCACTGGCATCACTTCTCTCTCCTCGTTACTTGGTGCCTGCGGAGAAAACTCATCAACCTGAGGTGTCGCTTTGCAGCTTTAGGCCAATTTTTGCTGTATCTGAATGAGTCCGCCCAACACCCACATACAGCTTAATAAACACCCAGGAGGTTTAGCCAATTCCTTGTGCGTACTTTATCGTTTCGAGACATTTTGAGATCTCATTTAGAGATGTGAAATGCCTGCAACCTTCCTCCATCTAGGCTGCACACTGACCAGTCAACATTCAGTCTGGTGAGCCACAGCATATGCATTAAATCCTGCATTAAAGCTCTGCTGATAACATTATGCGTATTAAATAATACAAACATTTTTCCTGCTTGCCAAACGGTGGGGATCCCTAGTGCACACTGGGGAGGTATGAACTATAAGAGCCTCTATTCTTTTTTAATTAGGCCATATCTAATTAAAATGATTGCCTGCCATTACTAGCATTTATAAAGTATTTTCCAACTCGGCATGACTCATGGGGCTGTATGGAGAGAGATTGCACTGCAATCTATTTGGGATGTGTCTGTGCTGTGCAATTGTCCTTTATCATCATAGGCAGGCAGCGTTTGTCTGAATTATTATTTAGCGTGTGCTGCCAGCCGTCCAGGCCTCTACGGTTCCTCTTATAAATTAACTCCTTAGCCTATTTTGCATACGCATGAAACCTGGGTTTGAGATCCAGTTTGTCTGGGGCTCTGAACAGACAAATGGATTTGATGGTAGAAGCAGGACTGTCCCCAGAAGTCGCTGATGGGGAATTTAACAGCTCGAGATGCCAGGCTAGTTTGGTAGTCAACTGCTGCAATCAGTGTGGAAACACTTGCAGTCTTTCTATTAATCTGAGTGGGAGGAGGAACTGTTGCAGGTGCTTCAAGCAGCCCACTCAAAGTCGGCCCATGAGGAGTGACCATTTGGGAGGGAAGCAAAGACCCTGGCCATTAAATGGCGTAGGCTGCCATAGACACCCCCGCTGAAGTCAAGGTCAGCCAGCGAAACCCAGTGGCGAGGAGCCAGGCATTCCCTCTGAGGAGAGAGCGACCAGAAGCCAGCCAGGAGCGATGGGAAGAGGTGATGGGCTGGGGCGGTGCAGGTTTTGCCTACGTTCTCCTGAAGAATAAAAGTGAGCCTGGAGAGAGCGTGGTGTGTGGCAGAGCGGGCCCTGGGGAGGGGGGAACCAGCCCCGGGAGGTGAACTGGCCCGGCTGGTTTGTGCAGGCCAGGGTGGTCTGCGGCAGGGACGGGGGCTGTCCTGGGGCAGGGGGGACGCTCAGCGCACGGGTGAGCGTCTGGGGCCGCCCGTGGAGCTGAGGGTGGGTGCTGCAAGCCGAGCAGTAGGGCCTGGAGAGATCGTGCTGGTTTGGTGGGATCTTGGCTTGAAACGTGCGAAATGACGCGCGAGTGCGTGGCAACCCCAGGTTTTCAGGCTGACGGCTGAGTTCCCGGGCACGGAGGACTGAGGTTTTGTAGGCTCTAGGGTTTACAGCAGCAGTTCAAAGAGGTCTGACATCTTCCTCTTGGGAGGTGTGTCTGCACTGGAAGGACGGTGTGGAGTGGAGCAGAGTAAGGCCCCGCGAGAGCCCGCGCTCCTGAGGGGAGGCAGGAGGCAAAGCAATGCTTCTGCTGGGGGATGTGTAGGGTTGCTCCCCTTCCCCAGACCCCTGCTTCATCTCCCCCCTCCCCATAACCTTCCGGCTTTTGGCTCCCTCGCTGGTGTTATGGCATGTTGGGTACGAAGGGTGGTGGATATGCGAGGGGTGAGAAGTGGGCGAGGACGTAACAGCAGGATGCCGAGTGAGGAGATACAATGGCAGTGGCAGTCGCTGATGGAGCAACTTAAAGTAAAAGGCTCAGCTCTGCAAATTACACCTTGTATGGGGGAGCTGAAGCTGTTGCTGGTATCAGTGCAGGGTTTACAATCATATTTCAGCTCTTGTTCTCTTTTGCTTTCACAGCTGGTATTTTTGCTAAGTTTTTCTTCCAAGGGTTATTACGGTGTGTGAAACATAGGTATGATGCTATTATTGTCTTTCCTTTAAGTCAGTACATCCCAAGCAAGACAAGACATGGAATTAGGTTAAAAGTAAAATCCTACCATATAAATTTAAGTGTTTAGGATAGGCTTGCCAATCTGAGATTATAGCATCTTTACTCTGAATGCTGTACCTAATACAAAGTAAGAGGTAATACCTGCTCTGTGAGCTGATAATGTAAAAGGCAGTGCCTTAAAAAAAAAAAAAGGTAGTGTTTTCAACTTTATTTTATAGGTGAGGAGCTGGGACACAGAGAATCAAATTACTCCCATGTCATGCAGACTAGGAATTAACATGTGTCTTGAATTTCCAGTTTCACCTTAACCGCAAAAACAAATTTTCTTTCTGAGTTGGGATGGTTTGTTCTGGGTTTTAAAACATTTCTTACATGGAGTGCTAAAATAATTCAAAACTCTTGCTGTGTTACGGTTGCTCCCTAGATGCTTGGACAACTAGCTTTATGGCTGCAGCCTGTTCTTCTCCTGCTGTTGATGAAAATATAAATTTTCTTACCTCGTGCAAGACAGTCTTTACCACGAGTACTTTTTTTCCTTCATTCTACCTCGAAGAACAGTTGCATGCATCATCCAAAAATGAGCTTTGGACTATTTCTGGTGGTAAAACAACAGTAATAAAACCGCCTGGCTCTTTGTCTTGCAGACAAACACCATGGTAATTAATGTGAATGCAATTATTCGTCAACTGTCACTCCATTGGCTTTTATGGGTCATTCTTGTGCTCTTTTTATTTCTCTTTAATTACATGGCAGGGAAAGAAGAAGCTGAGGTTGTGCATGGGACAGGGCTGGCGGTTGCCAGCAAACAGGAATGAGCTTTGGAGTCATCTTTTCCTGTTGTAGAACACAAAACGAGTTGATGATCTAACACCCAGGTTAGGTTTTGCTGCTGTGACTGACAGGTCGGTTTTCGCCTCTGAGCTGCTGCTGGAGCTGAGGTTTTTCTGAGACATGGCTGTGCTGAAGCTGCTGCTGAGCCATCTGTATTGCCGTGCTCTTGTCCCGCTGGAAGCCTGATTTGCCTTCGAATTTAGGAATGCACTAATCGCACCTCAAGAGCTGAAGGGGGCATTTCGGGCAGATTTTGGTAGGGGCAGCTATTTATTTTTACCGGCAGAAGGTGTCAGGTTAGATTGCCTGGATCCCAGTGCCTTTTCAGCAATTTGTTTCTCATTTCTTGAGATATCCAGAATAATACTGTTATATTAACTTCTCCCAGGAAAAGCGTTGGGAGGAGGGTGTTAAAACGAAATTATGGGCTAACAAGTTTATACTCGTTTCTTCTGCTCTCCCCCCCGCCGTGTGGCTGTAAGAGGCAGGAAATTGAGCGAGGCAGACCTTTGGGCTGGGCTAAAAAGGTCACTCGCCTCCTTGCATCTCACAAAACCAAGTTCCCTTGCACCTGAAGCGGGGTAACACCACTCACCCTCCATCGCTTGCCTGCGCAGTGTCTGGGTTTGCTTTCCTTCCTGACCTGAACACGTGAGTTCAACGGGAGCTCACACACCAAAGCACAACAGAGAATGGTAAACCTGCCTGTTTGGTTTCATCTGGTTTCACTGGTTTGCAGCTGGGCTGAAAAGAGTTTTCAGCCTGAAACAGCACCTTATAGCAGAGAAGTTCCTTTTCAGCGCCCTTGTACACAAAATGGTTGCACCTCTTCCAAAGACAGAAACCCAGCTCACCTCTCCCTCCGCTCTGGCCCTCCCTGGCAGCACTGGAAAGATGGACCTGCCTTGGATCACCTGGGCTTTGGCCAAAACAATCTGCATCTGAAAGGGAAATACTGCCAGAGCAGTTAAATTTAGCCTTATTAATTATTCCTGGCAGCTCACGCAGTGTCAGTTAAACAAGATTTACATTCCCCAACGATTTTAGCATAGTTTTCACTTTCAGTCTGGTTTAAGTCCTAAATATGCAGCCTGCCTATTAGAAGATGGTCACTTCCCCAAATAATTTGAATTCATGTTATTTCATGAATGAAAAGAAAAGGTTTCATTAATTCAGTAATGTGATGATCAATGACAATAATTCAGGTAGCTAATTCTCCTTCCTTCCATGCACTGTCTTGTATTGAACTGATGTTAATAATATTAAGCTTCCATTCTTGTCAGTGATCTCTGTAAGCCGGTTCAGCCATAAAAAGGGTAAAGATCTATGTGCAGTAACTGAGCAGATGAGTAAAAGGAGCCCTCAGAGCTCAAAGTCTAATAATAATGTTTAAGAGAGTTTTGCTGAAGTCGCTGTACAGAGCAGGATTGCTGCTGCCCTTGAAGTTAAGCACTTGCATATGCTCTTTTTGTTTGCCAGCATGTTAGTACAGGGACAGTACCAACTTGTGAAAGGCACCACATACTTTATAGCATTTTATAAATAATCAGAATTTCCAGACAGAGAAGGATTAACTTTTTTTTTTTAATAACAGTAGAATATCTTTGAGGTAGAAAGAAAATCGCTATCCGGGGACCTGCTGGCTGAGTCGGTGAGGCATGCAAACACACTCTGGAGACATCAAACATAGGGGGTTTTACCAACACCAAATACCTTGGTGGTTAAGGAAACTGCTCCATCCCTGCACTACAGTTTATATCATAATTGCATTAATAGTTGTAATAGCTCTGTGGGTGTAACTGTGAAGTAAATGTAAATTTGTGTCTCCTGTGAATAGGTAAAGCCTGTATTGAAAGACAGAAGCAGACGTTTCGCATTGCTTAATAAACACGTTCCCAAGTTGTCAATTCATCCTCTACATTCACTCCAAGAGATTTAAAGTATAATGTCTGTTTGTAAACGTGATCAGGTGTGAGTCAGTAAAAGGAAAACAGTGCAGTATGAAATGGTAAATTGCACATTTATATGCTCATCTACCATAATATACTGGGTCTGGGAAGAATTTTAGTTAGTAAAAACGTCACAATATCTTACGAAGGAGCATCATGCTTCTCTCCTCAGTTCTCTGCAGGCTCCTAGGTTATTTCTCTGTGGAAAATGTACAAATGTAACACTCATTTCCTTTGTAGTCATACCTGCCACCCCTTATTCTTACAGTTTCTGATAACTAACATAAAGTAAGAGCTCTCAAGAAGCACTTCCTTTATCTTCATCAATAGGTTCCTTTAAATATCCAAAAATGCTCGTGATGACGGTAAAAATAATATTCTCCCTAAATGCAAAACAAGAACTTTTTATTCCTAATGTTTCGAGCACTGCTTTATCAAAGGAGCTGATTCTCTGCTGATGTGCATTTCGTGTAGCTGTCTGTGCTCGTGCGGAGGCTGCGGACACCCGTTCTGCTTCGGCAGCTGGGGAGGTGTCCGGTGGTACCCAGAGGGACGAGCTTTTAGGGTCAGAAGGGGCAGGAATTTAATTATCTTGTGAATTTGTAGCTCTCGCTTTGAAACATTAACNCCCCCTTTTCTTTTTGAACAGCACCTTAAAATGATGCGTGGTCCACGCGGAGAAAGGGCAGCTTTGAGCTGTAGTCTCCTTAAGCAGTCCCTAGCGCTGTAGCTGAAAATTTCCTGCGAAGGTGGTTGTTGTTGTCTGCAACATTTGGTCGCAGGTTATTACCTGAGTTTGTTGTTGTTCTTGCTGAATCAATGGGCTTTTAAAGCTGAAGGTAGCACCAAGAAAAGGGAAAGTGATCCCTGTTTCTTACCCGATGTTACACTTGGCAGGGCTGAACAATGCCCGGAACACACCAAACACACACAATGAGCAAGGGCTGGAAATAGGTCGTCACTGATGCTTCGGGCAGATCCTGTGTCAAAGATGCAGTTGGCTTGCGTGATGCAGTCGGCTCGCGTGCAAATGGACAAAAGCATCCCTGACTCCCCTGCAAATTCATCTGAGGAAGGATGCTGTCACGCACCAGCAAAAACTGCCTGTGCCCCAACAGATAGTGGACAAACCCTTATTTCTGAGCTCATCGCCTGGCCTTGCATTTAAATATATTCAATTTTCATTTACTTACTTTTTGTTAGAATAATTATTTTAGTTTTTGACTACCCAAATGGCATTTTACTTGACCGGAGTACACTTGTGTGGCACTTTTAAAGGCTTCTTCCTCCACAGCCATTTCCAGAGGTTTTCTGTGCCTTTTGATTATTATGAACTCCTGGGTTGGTCTTTGCTCTTTCATTTTTAAGTACCTGGTCTTCTGTAAACTTCCGGCAACATTACATCAGATGCTTTTCCTTCTTAGAAAGTTGAAGGCAATCAACCTATGAGAAATACCCTGGTATTTCCCTGAGACTGATACAGCTACCTGTGCTACCTGTTTTGCGTCGGCATTGTTCAGTCTCACCTGTATCAGATGTCTTTTGTTCGCCTGGCTGTGCCTTGCAAGGGAATGTGGATTGTCAGCTTGGGATTTCTCTGGAAAAAATTCGCTGTGACTATAGAGCATCAGGAAATCTCTCTTTTGTCTGTAGAAAGATGAGGGAATTTGGCAAACACTGAATAGCATGATCAAATCATTTACAAGTGTGACTTTGAGTTTGTTTCCTTTCCCTGAGCTATTTATGCAGCGCACGTTTGAAGGCAAGCTGTGAGTATTATGCAAAGAAATCTGCTAGCGTGCAATCTCCAAGAGAAGATTTAAGACTTCATTTCAGGCAGAACCTGGCTTGCAGCAGCAAATAGGAAGAACTGTTATACTACTCTGACAGCCATACTAAAAATTTCATGTGGTTAATGCTTATATTTCCAAGTTATGTTTCTGCTGTGGCGAAAGGCTTTTGTGTGCATGGACTGAAAGAAATGCCCACTGATGTGAAATCATTTTTTGTCATTAGTTGCAGAAGCTAAGGTGAGTGTAAGAGGGAACACGGACGCTTCATCTCACCCACCAATGTTCATTGCCATAAACCAGTGATCTGTGTGGTTCTGCTGGTGAGCTCCAGCGAAGTGGCTGCTCTCCTGTGGCTGTAGTGTCCCAGGACTTCAGGGTCTCACCCCTGAGCTGAGAGGCAGCAGAGAGAGGTGGGAGAGGTCTGGTTTCCATCTGCCCACCCTACATGAACGCGAATGAATTTAACTTCCATTTCTCAGGTTACTAACCTTTGATGTAGCAAGAGCAGGAGCTTGATGTAGTAACCTGGGCTACACTGCTAAGTTCATGTAGCAAAGCCACAAGAAGTGAATGCTAACGGCTGTCGCCTTCTCTTCCGTCTTTGCAGTGATCTGGCACTGCAAATGATGCATTCCCTCTGGCTACCACAGCCATCCCTCCCTGGTGGTGAAAAGCCATAGTACCCTGTTTCAAAAAAACAATAACTTTGCATTAAAAACCCCTTAGTTGTGACCTCAGCTGCAGCAAAGAAATGCGAGCAGTCCTCACCCCTCAGTCCCCACCCATCATCAATATTTTCTTTTCCCAGAAAACAGCTAGATTCCCTGAGATCCCAAGGGCTGTAGCTGATGGGGATGCAAGTCCTGGCAGTGATGGAGACCGAGAGGCATAGGCTAAAGATATTAGAGAGGTTCTGCCGAGCTGGCAGCTCCCCGCTCTGCCTGCAGAGTGTGGCTCTGCAGGTTTGGCTCCCCTGCCCGTGGAGGCAGAGGTGACTTTTGGGTCTGAAATCTCCGAGTATGCAGAGAATTTGACAACTGCTCCGAGTTTCTGTTAGCACCGGGGTTGGACAAAACTCAATACGTTGTGACAAACACCCTAGCTAAGTGCATTCGTTAAGAGAATGTGTGAAGTAGCAGCTTTCCCCTCAGAGGTAACGCAGTGATCCTTTCTGATTGCGTTCTGGTACTCTGCTCGTGCTCTGCGCGCTGCCGGCACTGCAGCCAGGCATTGACCTGCTGGTTTCCAGTGGCCTGTCGTGACCTGCCCCATCACTTTGTCCACATCAGCTTTGTCTTTCAGCTTGTGATAAGTTAGGGCGTAATCTCTTGTGCCTGTCTCTGACAACCTCCTTTTCCTTGTCATTTTTTTGAAAGCCATTTTTTATCTCACTTTATTCTTTTTTTTTCTGGCTGCTTAGGCTCCCAGATCCTCAATTCTGTTACGAAACACATGTGAGAACATAATAGCAGTAGTTCACGGCAGTTGTCATGATAAGAAAATCTAAATCTTAGAGTAGTATCCCTGAAATTAGAGCTGGTTTAATGATTTATTTTTTTAGTTCAGGTGTATTTGAACATCTCCAATTAATGTATTCCAATTCCTAAAAATAAAATGCTTTCTGAGAAAACTCCCATTTGTCTTGGTGTAAACCAGCAGAAGGATATGATCCAATTAAAAGGGAGAACTCAGGATATGGCATGTCTGCATGGCTGAAGTCAATGTCAAGGCTCCAAATGACTACGGGGGGGGTGTCAGGATTTCTCTAACAAAGGCTGCGCTGCTAAATCAAACTGCCTTGATTGCTTTCACTGGCAGCTCTACTTGATTAGGCACAACAGAATTTGTCTTGTGGAAAGGGATCAGGAGGGGGAGAGAGCACGACAGAAATCAGCCCTGGAAAAAAAATCTGATTGTTAGCAGGTGACTTGAGCTCACATGAGGCCTTATTAAATGGAGATTATTCAGTCACACAGGTACAGTGGCTATAATGGGGAAGGAGTTTTTCATTAGTTATTCAATGAAAGGAAAATCTATATTTTGCCTCAGACTGACACTTTTTACCATCTGCTCAAATTCTTACTGTCTCATAACAACTGTTATCAACATGTTGGTTTTTTTTCCCCTTTTAGAGTAATCATTATGCTAAGCTTCCAGATTGTTTAAGGTATCTGAGGTCCAAGTATGAGCATGCTGTTACAAATAGCTAATACTTACAATTGCTATTCATTTTCACATGTTTGATTGGCAGCTGGTTAGTACATTTGTTTTTCTCAGTTGTAATTGTGATCCAGCAGTGGCCTTGATCTTGCTAACTGTTATATCTGAGCTTAACTGCATTCCTGTAACTAATCCCAATAGGCTCATTTTAAAAGGACGTAGTGGCTCAAATTCGTGCCTAGTATAACTGTATTGAAATTAGCACTTTTCACCAGGGATGAATTTATCTCAGTATCTAGAAGTGCCCTTAATGCATACAGAGGGATCATTAGCAGTGGGCCCTGAACATAACACAATTACATGGCTGAGCAGCCAGGCCCTAACTGCCTGGCTTAGAAGGTGTCACTTAAATGAGTTTTTTTGCGGTGCCGCCCCCCTCCCCCCCCCAGGAAAAAAAAAAACAAACCAAACCCCTACAGAACCCACACGTGCTGGGTGAGGTTGTTGAGAGGGAACTGAGATTTATGCTAAATTCCATGAGAAGCTTTTCCTGAAAATGGGAAGAAAATTCAGACGCTTGCTTTCACAGGCACTGAAATTCCAATGCAAATTTAAACAGACACCTCTTAAATGCCCAGAAATATTTTAAAGTCTAGTTAATTGTAGATGAAACAGCAATTTGGGCCTCTTGTATGGTGACTGTTGCAGCAGAGGACTACAAACCTCTTCAGTCCTGCATTTTTTTGCATTCGCTGTTGAGAAACGTGACGTCCAAAAGGCCGATATGGCTCTGCAGTCGGCTAATCCTTCAACACTTCGAATACCGTCCTGCAGCGTGCAGCCACGACCAGGACGAGATCATCTTCAGAATATAATCCTGCACAACTGGAGGCTGATACCTGCTAAACTTTCTCTCCAGAGGCTTGTGCTGTCTGGCTGGCGACCTGGAGCTGGCAGAGAGCAGGCAGCGAGGACCCATGTCCCTGTGCGGTGTGGCTCCAGCCGGCTGCAGGCACACGGGCAGGTGGCTGCGGGCCGTGCTGCGGAGCTTCCACCCAGGAGGGGTAAAGGAGATGTTTTAAAGAAGGGGCAAAAGGCCATGCCAAACATTTCCAATGTTGTTCCTATCCAGAAAAGGAGCTTGTCCGCTTAGATCTTTACAATGCAATGTTCTCCACACTCTAATCTGGAGAAAATGGTGGTAGACTTGTCATGCTATTGAAAATATTTATTTAATTTTTAATTGCAGAGGAAAGCATACCATTGTGCATGTCCATTTATTTTGTATTCTTTCCTCTCAGATTAGTGAATTTTTAAATTCTCTCTCTCACCCTTGCACACCTGGCTGGGTTTCTGAGCTACAGGTTGGGATCTCATAATCAGAAATTGCCGTGCAAGGCAGTGTTTAGCCGGTTTAACAGCAGCTGAATAGCACCTTATCAGCTGTGCTAAAACACAGCACACTTCAACACCTGCGGTGGCTGAAACTTGCTTCTGTCTTTTCAGATTCATGGCAGACTCTTTGCATACGCACCACCTGCAAACAAGAGCTCCTGAGTGATTGCTGGCCTTACTTCTGCCCTCTCCTGCTGCAGGGAATGTCACACCTGGTAAAGTTAAAGCATCAATTATCACTGTAGTACCCATCATTCTGGATAATTCTGGATCAGTACAAATCCTGGTATAATTGCATTTATAACACAAAAAGTATTTGAAGAAAAAAAAAACCCCTTTATTTCCATATGAAGATGATTTTGGCAAACTAGCAGGGCAGACAAATTTGTAGAAGACTTGCCAATCACCTTGATTAATGCAACTAATAACTGCGTGAGATCAGTGAAGTCTCCCTCTCCCTATATGTACACATAGGTGCCTTGCTTTTGTTTACAGTATTTTAATGTTTTATGCAGCCCAGAACACTCGAAGAACAGCCTTCAGACAAGTTTAACCTAACTTGTATTCACTCAGACACCCAACAGGGACCTCTGTAAGCCCACTTGAATCCCGTTTGAGGAGGTTTGGTCTAGCGTAACTGGCTGTCAGAGCTTCCTGACCAGTTAAGCTCTGGCTGGGCCAGCTGGCCCCCATTACTCTCCCAGGAGACTAAAGCCTGGCTTTTGGGGCTGGCTGATGGGTTTAGCTTTGTACCGCTGAGGGATGTGTGCTGCTACTTGCGGGGGCTTCTTGATGGTCAGCCTGGCGCTTGGCACTTCTGCCTACTTGGACTTGGCTCCTGCTCCAAGACCCGGATCCCAGCACAGCTCTTCTGCTGCCAGACCTTTGCCTGGCCCCTGCCCGTGCATTGGCTGCCCTTTGGTACCTCCCTGGGAAAAAGGGAAGTAAAAGCCAACAAATCAAACCCTGTAATTCAGCCTGTGTTCATTGTGCGTCCTACTTGTAAATCCCATGAAGGAGGCAATATAACCGCAGCTATTTGAGAAAATGATTAGTAGGAACAACTCTCCCTTGGACTGAGGGAAAATATCTTGTGATTGCAGTGTCAGATTCTGTTGTGTTTCATGCTGACAGGCTTGCTTTGCTGGGGAGGAATTTGTGCTGGTCATACTTTTATTTTTCTGTTACTTGCGGGCATGTTTGTACTCCTTTACAAAAATATTTTGCATCAGCTCATCTAACTTGGATATGGAACCTTTTGATATCATATAAGCCTTTATTGCCCTTAAAATTTTACCTAAGGTATTTGCATTTTCAGGCTGTTTTGTGAAGTGGTTTTCTACACAGGATGAGGGAAGTGCTATAGTATAGTACACGGGTATTTTAAGTTCAGCTTAGTTTTCTTCGGTTGAAGCTTGTATACAAGTTGCAGTGATATAAGAAGGTCTGATTGGAGGAAACCCAGAAGAACAAAAATGGGAGGAAGGTTAAGGGCTACTTGGACAGTGCATTTTCTCTTAGTTTTGTGTACTAAATCAGTTCTTCAGTAGACAGATCCCTTCTGATTCTGTCTTTGGGTGGTCATATCTTTGGCTTACGGTAATCTTACTGGACTGGAGTTCGTATTATCCTGGCAAGGTCTTTAAGGCAAGTTGTGTTTATGTTGTCTCTGTGCCTTCAACATAACCTGCATCCTATCAGAGAGTATTGCTTCTTTACTGTTGTATGCCAGAAGCCAGTTCTGACTTCTTCAGTGAGCCATTTTCTGGCAATCCCTCAATCGCCTGAAGGTGAGATGAGGGCCCGTAGAGCACAATACAAGTTTATAGGTAAGCCAGAGGTAGCTGTTGGCCTTTACGCAGCTAGTAATGGACCTTCACTCCTATTTTAGTCCTAGTATAGTGTTGTAAGAAAAAAGGTGGCAGGGTGAAATGGTTTTAGAACTTGGGTTTGCCACATGGACCACTCTGACCTTGGCTGAACATAAACCGAAGCTGTAAATGCACCTTGCTAATAAAGCAACTTCTGTCTTCTCCATGAATGTTGCCTTAGGAGTTTTAGTGTCTTTTAAGGTGTAATGTGCCTTTAAATGAACCACTGAGGATCTTCTTTGTGTGGCTCTTTGTCTTTATTCAGATATTACAGAAGTCAGCTTTCCACTGCTGCATGCAGAGGGACAGTTAATGAGGGTCAAACTGCTGGTGTGTGGCATTTCCTACTTCTGTAAGATGGGTAAAAAAAAAATGCCTTAAATTGGCAGATGCCTACCACTATTTCTAATACAGTGAGAGCAGCATATTTCATTTCTGACATTAATCTACATGGTAGATCTGAATCTAAATATTTTCATTTCTAACTCATCATTTCACTTGGATAGTTTTATCTCAAGAGTAATATTTCTCAACCAGGATTGGGGAAGTTTTGATATCAGCGTAGTGGGTGGGACTTAGTGTCTCATGATAGAATATAATTTCTGTCTGTCATTGTCTTGCCTGTCAATGATCTGTGGTATGACTTAAGACACCACTAGTCGTTATTTTAACAGGGTCTCTAATGTGGACACACAGCTTTATAACCCAGGTTACTGGCAGCCGCAGATACCACTGAATTCAGTTGAAGTGGGGATCATAGGCCTTAAAATTAAAGGTTTGGGTTGAGATCTAGTTTCCTTCAGAATAAAAGAAATGTTCCTGGCACCCAGGGGAGCGGGACCTCACACCATGTCTAGAACTGAGCCTGCAGAAATGGAAGTGCACAACATTCAGAGGACAGTTCTGGTAAGTAGTGTCCTGAGCTTGTGGTGGCTTATTCTTCTGGACTGAAGATGAGGGTTCATGGCCCCTATTACTTTCAGGCCCTAATCTAGTGTTGTCCCTGCCACTGCAGATTCAATCCCAATGGACTGAATAAAGAGTCCCCCAACTCTACAGCCTCTGCTGATCTGCAGTCTAGCGTTGGCCCAGCCTCATTAGACAAGCAATACCCAAGCAATACCCAAGTATACTCACTTATGAAAGGGTAAAAAAAAAAAGTAGGTAGCAGAATGTTCTGAAATATTTGTCTTCTTTATTCTTGAGGAGAAACAAGTATGGGTAACGTTAGAGATGAAGCTGCTGTGTCTGCTGAAGTGTTTAGAAATATTGTGCCTGTTGAGATCTCTAAAAACAAATTTGAATGTTTTGTTGTTAAAAATCATTAATATTTTTGACTTGTAAGCATAAAAGGAAACCTTTATTTACCAAACTTAGATTAGTATGTAAATACGGATCTGACATTGTAAGTGGAAAACTGGAACACTGTCTCGGGGATTATATGCGACTGCCCTATTTATTATAACAGTTAACGCAGCATGAGACTAGAGACTGATAGTAAATTTTGCCTTTAGGATATGAAAAATTTAATTGCCTAATAGTATTAATTTTGAAATAAATATTCTATTAGTAATACAGTTATAAACATTACTCCAGATATTCTTTTGCTGTTCGAGTAGGTATTTCATGCATGGCACTTTTCAGTTTTTTCCAAACTTTAGGTAGAGTGGAGATTTTTTTATTTTAATGTGAAGTTTTTTTTCCTGGATTTCCATGTATTCAGACCTCATCCAGTGCACAGTTTCCTGCAAGTGTCACACTTCGAGTGATGGATCCCTTCTTCCAGCAATGCAGGAAAATCTTTCTGGATTCTTGGTTCTGGGTCCCAAGTAGACTATGAAAACGTAAAAAGAGCTTTTCCTTGCCTTAGGGCTTACTTGTGCCAATTTCTAGCTTTTCATATCTCAGTTATATGCACTCGAACACCTTGACTTTTCATAAAAATATCACTTTCTCATCAGCTGGGACCACAAAACTGATTTTTGTCGGCATCTCCTTTCCTTCTGTCTCGAGTGAAGAGGGGAGGTTTTGCTATCCTGTAACCATGTCATCTGACGTGGTTTTGTATTAAAAAATCCTCATCGGGCTGTTGAGAAAAACCTATGGAAGGTAAGAAATGGAGATGAACTGGGGGAAAGGGGAAGAAACAGGTGTATTGCTCAGAGGTGTCAAAAAATTTGGAAAATGGATCAGGACCTACTAAGACATGAGGAAGGTTATGATTTCATTTACTGTTTCAGGTTGCTTGGATTCTTAAGAAACCAGCCTTTTTGATATTTTGGGTGAAATATGTAAAGTAGTAGATGACAATTTCCTTTCTTTTTTTCTGACCTTAAATGTTTTCCTTATGATAAATGCCATGGCTGACCACTGGCAGGAGGCAAGAGGCTGGCTGGCTGAGTCTTGCTTCCCTTTTTGTTCAGCACAGACAGGTGGCACGTCATCAGCTTACTCCTTTTGTATGAATGATTTTTGGAAAGCTGAAACTTGGGTTTCTATAAGGCAAATATCCTATTTTAGGAGTTCAGCATAAGATTCTGGACCCAGTAAAATGGGGCAAGTTTCTGTTGACTTCAATGAAAAGGAGATTTCTGGCCGGGGAGGTAAGAGTTGAAAACATTGGCTTAAGATGATTATTTGGTAGGTGGTTGTTAGAGCTGGGCGGTCTCTTTGACTGCTTTAATGTCTTATTTTAACATTGACTGGTCTAGATGGATCTTTCCTTGCAGTGT
The DNA here is from genome assembly GCA_013401275.1 of Pandion haliaetus. Classification (NCBI taxonomy): domain Eukaryota; kingdom Metazoa; phylum Chordata; class Aves; order Accipitriformes; family Pandionidae; genus Pandion; species Pandion haliaetus. The sequence goes on along the minus strand of VYZV01008196.1, from coordinate 69,471 downwards.
CACTGAATAAGCTTCTCGAACATTCAAATGCATTTTATGTCTTCAGGCAATTTTATACTAAAAATGGTATCTTGGTGTTCTTTTGGTGTGTTAGCATTTAGAATTCCTCTTAGTTGATAATTATCTATACATTTATATATCATGTTGTCTGTCTGCATCTTTTGGGTCTCTGTTGAAAAGTAAATTCAATACAAAGCCCTGTTCCACTCATTTCCATGCATCCTCCCAGCTTATTATTTTACTTTTTCTTTTGTTTTCAGTGCTTCATCTAGATTTTGGGTCTCTTGTCTATGATTCTTTCTATGAAAACTTGAAATAGTTTTTTGGAGTAAAATATAGTGCTTTGCTGAAATTCAGATAGGACTGTTATTTTAGAATGTTTTTTTTTTTTTTTTTTTAAAGTCTATCTGATTTGTAGTATAAGACTCTTCACAATAACACTAAGAAATAAACAATAAGCAATCGATTAAAAGTAGCGCTGCTTTTTCACTTTCTGCCACAAAGTTCCCAAAGTAATTCTGAAACTGGAGCCTATAGTTATAGTATACAGCGAGACGCATCTGGGAGATCTCGATCTATGTTGATACTCGTTTTCAGTGGCAGACAGAAGTTACTGAAGAACCCTGGTCAGCGATCGTACCCTCATTTACTTTTACTGTGAGATAAGCAGGCCGCTTAAGAAATGCTGGACTCCTGCCACCTCCCTGTTATTCCCATCCAGCCAAAAAGAGAGCAGCTTGGGGGACACTTCTGGCCAGGAGCCACGATAGCCCAGTGCATTTCTAAATGGGAGGAAGATACAAGTAGCCAAGACACAAGACAGCATGTCCCTGCTCGCTTGCAGACCGTGTGTAACTGATTTTTCTTACTGGTTTAATTAAGCGGGTCTAATTGAGACATGCTGAGCATGAGCTCAGGGCTGCCTCAGCCAAGACACAGGCCTTTAGTACCCACGAATGCGGGCAGTTCTTCGCTCGGGCTTGCACCGCTTTCTCCCCGTAGCATTAAAAAATGCACTCAGGTGCAATCGTCGGAAGGCAGGAAAACTTTAAGCGCCAGAACTGATGAACCCATCGGAGAATAAGGGAATAAGTAGGAAAAGGAAGTGAAGAGCAATGCTCTTTGGGAAGAGATCTACCATTTTGTTATCCTTGTTTGGCACCTCGCACAAAGGGGTCTGTGCCTAGCGCTCATGGGCACTATTATTATCTGCAGGAGTAATTGAAAAAGAGGGATTGTGTGTACATTTGTGTGGTGGTTATTTTAAAGTTGTATTTATTTATTTTCCCCAACCTGCGCAGTGTAGTTTAAACACAGCAAGTGTGGTAACAATGGGAAATAATTATTTCAGAAAGCTTGCAAATGTGCCCCGATAAAACAAATTGAGTTTCTTTTTTGAAATAAAGCAACAAGAAAAAAGGTGGAAAGTTGCCACTGTCATAGGCTGCAGCACGGGGTAAGAGTAAAGAAAACAAATTTATGATGATGTCTCCAGTAAGGAGACAGTTGTCTCCTGGAAGGAGAGAAAACCACGTAACAGCTATTTTTGGGTGCCTTTTGGTGAACAATTCTCCTTCAGACTTGCTGTTCTTTTAATAGAGATTTCTCTTTTTGTATTTATGTTGCTGCTTTGCAGTATTTTGAAAGTGGGAATCTATGTCCAAAATTTTACCCGTTTCTTTATAAAAAATCTGGAGATAAAACTGCTTCAGTGAATGGCTTAACGATGTGTTAAGAAAAAAAGTATGTGACGTACACTGAATCTTTTGAGCAATCTGAACTGAGATCTAGCTGCCAGGTTCATGAATATCAGTCTGTGATAGCGAAACTGGAAGAGATGGACTGAAGTGACTTTTAAACTGGCCCCTCTTTCAGTCCAGAGGATCTTCCAACCAGACAGATCTCTAAGCAATTTTTGGATTATGAGGAGAAGAACAGGATGGAAACAGCTCAAACTTTCAGTATGTCTTCAGCAGCTGGTTCATTTAAAGTACTTGATATTTGAGCTATGGGGTTTTCTGGGTTTTGTATCTATCAACAGCAAAAAATAACTCTATGTAAAAGTAGCTCTTGAACACAAACAGATTTGGGATTAAGGGGAAAAAATAAAAATCAACCCCCTTCCAATATGTGACTGTGGACAATGTAGGAAGCTGAAGAAGGTAGTGAGGAGTACTGCAAGAGGGGAGGAAAGTGAATGTGCAGATATTCCTGAACCTCAGTAGCAGTCAGCCTTCTGCTCTAGCAAGGCTGTGCCGACCATGAATTTCAGCTGTGAATCCGTTTGCCCCTTCCCTTCTCTCAACCATGTAACTCTTTGTAGAGAGCTAATTTTCTGGGATTTATGTGGATATACAGATTCTCCATTTGGAGGAATGTCACTCCGTTGATTATGTGAGATCCAGTAGAGGAACAAACCCATATAATTTGAATGAAATGTAGTTCTTATTGCAGTGTAACAGCCTATGACTTAAACAATTAACAACTGCCGTGTAGGTTTTTCAGGTATTTAGAATTCCAAACATCACCTTTAAAGTATGCATATTCTGTGGATGTAAAGTTTGGATTAAGGAGTGTCGGATTGCTTCTATTAAACCATGTAAAAAGATTAGATCCATTTGAGCAATGAGCCTGNTTTTTTTTTTTTTTTTTTTTTTTTCTGTTTATGAATCAGAACAGTGCTGTTTTTCTGTCTCTCTGCAAAGGCATCCCAACAGTTTGTGTTGCTCTCGAGGTGCTGTGCCACTGATCCTGGCTGGAGGCAGCTGAAGTGGGAGTGTGGCTAACATAGTGCAGATGTTTTTCTGTTATCTATTTTTTTTTTTTTCCTGCCTTCTGCATTTGCTTCAGTGTAATGGTTGTTGTCAGTCTGAGAGTGGATAGCTTGTGGGCACGACCAAATTCTTATTCACTTATCATTTCAAGTTTAACTTGTCACAGATAAAAAATATGTTACTACAAGACAGTGTTTTATTGTGTTCTTGATCAAACTGCTCTGATGTTCGTTTTGATGGATGATGATATCCAAATGGTCACAGTGCAGGCTGTTCATTTCAGTCCCTTTTGATTTAATTTAGCAATTAAATTCCCTCTAATTCTGCCTGGTCGTATGCAGTGTGATACTTTGATAGCATGTTTACGTTGCAAACTTCCCTCTCCTCCAGCTGCTGAGGTGTCAAACAATCAAAGCGCTGCTCAGAGTAGGCAGAAGTACCTGTTATTGGTGACCGAGTGTTTGGGCTGAGGTTGTTAGAGAATTCGTGTCTCTCCTGATAAAGAGGAGCGACATGGGCTGAGGCTGCCTGGTGGTAGCCACCGAGCAGGAGGGACCTGCTGAGAGCAGGGAGGGAAGCATGGCTGAGGCAACTCAACCTGAAGTCGTACTCTCCCGTGTACGTGTTCTTCTGAAGCCCAGCTGCACCACCAACAATCCTTTGAATTTTCACATTCATGCCAGATCACTTGCTGCTCATTGGAGTATACGTTCTCTTAAAGTGTGTTCCTGCTCCGACAGGCGAGACCTGTACCAAGCACCTTCATGAGGTCCCTCCACGCCTGGTCAAAGCTGGAAGCCTCTTTAATTTGCAAGCCCAGCTAACACAAGCAGAGGTCTGAAAAGCAAGCTGGCTGCTTGCGACTTTGTGCACCTTCTAGGAGTGGAACCAACTGCTGTTCCCAGATGTCCTTGAGCAACATTTGTGCCTCTAATTACATGGTAAGTCACACCTATCTCATTTCATCATCTGCTGGGTGATGGCACAGGTGTTACGGATGGGGGAGCTGGAGCCTTCTTATTTTCTGAGGGCCATGTTTTTCTTTTTGGCTGATTGCTATGTGAAGTGCTGAGCTATCCTGCGGCATGTTCTGCAGCCTGGCGCTCATGATCCAAAGTTAATACCACTGTCTGCTCAGGAAAATGCCTGGAATAGCAGACTTATCACCTGTTTAGTAAAATAAAAAAGTGAAGCAGCATTTTAAGCTTACCGAAACATGCAAATCACTTGCTAGGCTTCAGTTTCTGAAATAAATTCCCAGAAGTTCTGTATTAATTCTTTCAGAAATTATTAAAAGCATTTGTGGGATTATTCTGAGCTCAGAAAGCAGCAAGTGTCAGGCTTTTAACAGAGGAGATGTGAAAACCAGGGATAGTTGTGGGCCATCTTGAATAGTCACATTAGTTTTTTGCTGTTAGAAGGCTTTTGCATCCTGGACTGCGGGTCTTTTTACCCCCATAATTTATCCATTAAGAGTACTTTAAAAATGCTTTTTTGTTTTGTTTTTAAATGAATACTTTATCAGAGGAGAAAACCAGGTTTTTTTGTATCTTTTTAAGTGACTTTTTTTAATTTGAGAAAGTAAGTTTCCAGCACTGCTTCAGAAATCCAAAGGAAATAAAACCTTTTGAAATGCAGATGGTATTGTGAACTCTGGTGTTTGTATTGTCTATTTTTGGAGTCTGTCACCTTTAGTAACTTCAAATCACTTGAATATTTTTTTTTTATTTGAAGTTGCCCGAATGCTTGTTGGAAACTATTGCGTTTTGGGTTGTTTTCCAAACTCAGTTAAAGTGCAAATAAACCCCACAGCCGGTCAGTGCACAATGTTGTGGGGGAGAAGGGAGGGAGAACAAGGCCGTGCCATGATATGGTCTCTACCCTTTCTGGAAAGGGTCGAGAGAGGCACCTTTCCTCACGCCTGACAGCTTGCGGCAGTGACCTCCTCCGAGCATTTCGCTGTTTGCTTAGCGAAGGGACTAAAGACTGAAAATAAACCGGCGCCTGACACGATGCCATTTTATATACCCGCCCGTTACAGCTGTGTCTCCTACGCGGCCGGTGCCGTTTGTGCCACCTCAGCTGCGCCGCCAGAGCCGGCGAGGGGAGCGCCCTCACCCGGGGGGGG
>VYZV01008196.1:40333-63609 GCA_013401275.1 Pandion haliaetus | reverse complement strand
GGTGGGCTGGCGTGGCTGGGGGAGCGGAGCGTTGCCTCGGCCGGGGAAGGCCCGGGCGGGGGGCTGGCGGGGAGCGGGGGGCTGGAGGGAAGTGGGCGAGGGAAGCGGTGGTAGCGCTTGCCAGCTGGCCTTCGCATCCCTGTGCGACCGATGAAGTTGAGCGTTAAAGAGTGATTAGTAACGAGAAATGGTGTTCTCGACAGCTCGTTGCTTGTCTTTTAGTGTCTTTTTTTTTTTTCTTCAGACCCTTTTATCTTTAGCTTTCTAAATTGATATTTTGGTTAAATAATAATGAAGTGCAATTCCAAATTTATCCCCTTTTAAAATGCGTTTTTTAGTTGAGGCTGATGTTTTGTTACTGTGCCTCATAAAGCTGGTTTCGGATATCGAGATAAGACTGTATTAATAATTCAATGAGAAGAGGGTCTATATATAAATGACTTTCTGTCACAGCTTCGTGTTCACCCATGCCTCTGCAGAGCCGGTGGCAGCCAAGCAGATGATGTTTGAAAGGAAACTAAACTTCTGAGCCTTTCATGTGCTTTAAAACATTGAGAAACCGGTACATTGTAACGTTTCAGTGTTTTGATTCTGGTTTAGATCTACAGGCATAGAAGTTGCCAGTCGTGTTTAGGACACTGGCAAAAAGCAGCAGTAGTAGTGAATTCCACTTTTGCAAGGAAAGTTCTTTGTCCATGTTTACTCACAAAGCCAGTTATTTTCTTTTTTTTTTTAAACTCCTCTTTTNTTTTTTTTTTTTTTTTTTTTTTTTGCAGCTATGTTTTACTACCAAGGGGACATTTTCTGTAAGCCCACAGTACAAAAAGGGAAAAAAAGTATCAGATATATATTTCAGCTAGTCAGAATAAAAACTCCCAGACCCTTGTACTAGATGTGAATGGTATAAAGGCTATCGCCATGTGCTTGAGAGCTCAAGTGCCTGCTTGAATTGCGTATGCAGAGGCAATACTTTATCCGAGTGATGGAGAGAGGCAGGGAGGGTGGGCTCCTCCGAATGGAAGAAACCCCCTGGTAAGTTCTGTCTCTGCGCTGTTCAAACTTTGTGAGAGTTTCAGGACTTGCTAAACTGTACCGGAGCCCTGGTTTATATTTTCATTATAGTCAGACTGATTGCTTTCAAACTGACCCTCTTCCAGTGTAGCTTGCAGAACTATAAATACTTTGTATATGAACTGTTGGAAATGGTTTCTTGCCCTGCTTAGAATGGATAAAAAGTATGGAAACAGATTCTCATTTTTTTAATGAGCTGGAAAGGTGTCCTCATGATATTACACAGTTTTCTGGATAGCTAATTCATTGAATCAACTTCAGTTGGAGATTAATGTTGCTTGTCTGGACCAATATTACTTAATTTTATTTTTGATGAATTAAAACCGTGGTGGTCTCCTTATGTCTACTAAAAATAAATATCAAAATGCTCTGCTGTCTTCTTTCTTAGAGCAGGTTTGGGAATCAAGGTTAGTATTTATTTCTCTGTGTTTGAACTGTGGATTATAACTGTAGATCTTGGATTATTTATAATGCATATTTTGAACTTGAGCTTTATATACGTGTAACGTAGCTACCGGAATTGTTTCAGAGCTACGACAATTGAACTTCTGCCCTACACTGATTTCACCCTTGAAATAGGGGGAACTGTTGCTGGTTCAAACCCTGTAATGGATAACTCTACGCAGCATTAAATTTACTGGGAATATTACCTTTGCCTTCTGCGAGATCAAGACTTGGCCATCTTATTGAGGTTCTGTGAGGTTTAATGGAAAGCCTTTTGGAGGAGATACTTTTTGCTGGAAAGGATCACGCAGTGAAAATCTCAGATATTGTTATTAAAAAAGTTGTAGGTTGAAATTCTGCAAGTTGCTTGTAGTTTGTTGCTAAGACTGTAAAGAGCACTTAGCAATAACTTATGCTGAACTCTCAGAGGCTTGGAAATTACTAATATGGCGAGATCTACTTGGGGTCGAGCCCTAAATTGTGACTCTTGTCAGAATAATACTTGTCAGTAAATTAATACATTTGCTGCATCATAGGATCTTGGGGTCTTTTAGAAACACTAGCTAATTCTGTTGTTCCTTGTGGGGTAGTGATTTATAGTCATCAGAGGCATGGGATGCTGGAGCAGAGTTGGCGTTAGGATGGAAATAGTCTTGGCCGCTGACTGTGCAGTCCACCTGAACGTGCTGCTGTGTCTGTACCGCTTAGCTGAACCATTTGAACCTCGTGTGGGCCTTAGCTGTCATCAAGCTGCAGCTCCTGTACTCCCTGATCTGATGTTGTTTTCTGCCACAAGATCTTAGAATGGCTCAGGTGATTCTTACCACGCAGTTTTTGAGCAACAAGAACAGAGAATGAGAAGGGTGGGTGAAGGCTTCACGAAGGGGCCTCACGGAAGGCGGACTGCGTGGTTTTAGCCTTCTCTCTTACTACTGTTGACATCTGTCAGCCCTTTCTCTACAAACCAGGTTTTTATGTCTTGGGGGCTAGTTATAAATGCAGCAGTGCCAAAGAACAGGAAAGTGAGAGATGGTGCCTCAGGCAGACCTGGGAGTAGATGTCAGGCCTCTGACATAAGAGTCAATTCTCTTCCATTTCATTACGTGCTTATTTTTTCAGAATGAATGTGGCAGATCAGGCATCAGTGACGCTTATCAGCTTTGCTCAGTTGACCTTGGTAACCCCTTAAAAGCTACCTCAAAAGTGTAGAGGGATTGTGACTGATGCTGCTGCTTCAGGTGCCGCTCTTTGGTGGAGCCTCGTTCAGTCAAACAGGAGCACTGTTGCTTTGCTTTGTAAGCACCCGTCTGCTGCCGGCTCTCGGCGCAGGAATAGAAACCAAGACTGGCGATGCTCAGCATTGCAATACAAACGTGTGCTTGACCAAATGGCAGCGGGTATGTTCTCTTTTATGGGCCGGCTAGCACAGGGAACCGCATGCCTTTGTCCCGCCGCCAGCTATGCACCTTGTGTCACAGCTGTTCTCGTGGGTGGGCTGTTTTATGCATTTGAAATCCGTGGATTCGGCCCCCCTACCTTTTTGGAGATAACAATGCCTGTATAAGAGAAATGTCGCGGTGGTTTTAGATTGCAAAACATTGGGTTTAGAAGCTATTTGAATGTTGTCTGTTTCTGTCTGCATTTCTGTATGTTTATGAAAATATTTATATTTGGTTAGTGGAAGTTGTCCTTTGAAGAACAGAAGCTCATTCAGGCAGTTACACTTTCCAGAAAGTAAGCCTCAGATGTGAAAGTATGAAACTTGCATATATAAAGGATGAGCAGTGTTGTGGCTTGGCCAGTGAATCTTCCACCTCTGGGTTGCCAGATGAATGCTGTCTAGCTCCTGTCTGAGAAGCTGGCGTGTCTCAGTGCTAGGTCACCTGTGAAAAATTACACATGGGCTTTGTACGAGATTGGAAACTCTTAGGTTCAGGGACATTCACATCCAGTCATGTCGTTCCCCCCCCCAACCCATGACTGACAGACCAGGAGAGTCTTGGCTCTATTAAGAGCTCTTGTGTCAAGGCCCAAAACCACTTTGCTGTTTGAACTCTCACGAGCTGGCAACATTAGTTGTTATTTTCAACCAGTGCATGTGCCATTAGAAAAGGAAATTTGGAAGATGGATCAAATAATGCCTTTTGGCCTTTAACTGTAGGGGAGTCTGCCTGATTCGGACTTGAGAGCTGGTGTTGTAAAAGAGGTCTTACTGCTGGCACCATGTGAAGAAGCACTAAACCTTGCAGCTACTGGGAACGGAGCTGGAAGAGGGAGTGTGCTAAATGAACTGCAGAGATGTGACTGGTGTGTGCTGGTGTGTTGCAGGGTTTCCCCTGAAGTGTAGCATCGATGTCTGACAGTGAGGTGGAGGATGGAGCACTGCAGCTCAGCATTTGCGTCTTCCATGGGAGCTGTTCACTGTAGCAATTCACTTTCCTCAGATGCCGCCTCTTGGCTAACGTAGGCTGGTGAAAATAATAAAAATAGAAGTGATCCATAACGGAGAGTACTAATCCTAATGTTTAATCGTAATCATACAAGAACTTAAATAGTTTATCACCAGAAATACAAAACCTAAACCAACAGATTACGATGGATTTGCAGAAGATGTCATCTGTTTAATATTTATCTTTTATCTTTAATACTTTGCAAACTAGCTTTGACATGGTTTTTGCAAGGCATTTAGTTAACTCGTGAGAGATTGCTAAACAGGAACACTGTACTTAATGCAATACTGGCATGGGAGTTTACTAAAGGGGATGTTGACATAGATTAAATATTAAAAATAACTATTTCCTATTATTCTAATAAAAATAAACAAAATATCCCTCACTTTGTATTAAAAGTTCAAATGTTTTCTAATTTTAGGGAGTTACTTTATTTGGTGTGACCAAAGGAAGTTCATTATCTTTGTCATCCATGTTGTATTTTGGTGTGGCAACTGAGCTTTTGAGCAGGAGTTTATTTTTCTTGGTTACAGTGGTATCAGGTAGCCTCAGGATGTGGGTGTGCCGAGAGACATACCTCTCCGTTTCCTCGGATCCTGCCCTTGGCTTGGAGCTTCCCCTTCCCCCACAAATGATAACCACGGTCTCCTGCTCTTAACTTGGTGAGCGTGCATGCCACCTCTGCAAGCTTCCCACAGGTGGATGTGGTTGCCTGTGCTTTCCCCTATGCGTGCCTCCTCACAGCCATGCTGCTTGATTCCCCCCCCCCCTCCAAATTTTAGCCCAGGAGAGCATGCCAAATGTCAGGGTATCAAACTTCATGTGTAACATGGCTCTGCAAAGGAGGAAACAGGAATTGTCTCTTGACTCTGCATGTTATCTAAAAGAGAAAGAGTGGGATGTGAGTGGATGTGCTGACTGACCTCTGTGCATGAGGATGTGGTTTAGCTCTGGGATCTTAGGAGGGACCAGATGAGAGCTACATGAGGAAATAAAAGGGATTTGGAGTGATGCTTGTGGCCCTTCCCAGGAGTCATGGGATATCGGTAATCTATTTTCCTTGGATAGAGAGATCTTTGAGAGAAGTGGTGTGCAAAATAACTTATTCTGTGTTTGCTTGTTATGTTAGGTGCTAGGTTATTGAGTTAAGGAAGTACCACAAAGATGTATTTAGATGAATACAGTTTTTCTGAAACTGCAGGACTTTTTGGGCTTGAACAAGAGTTTGGGAACTGGTTCAGCTTTTGTAAGTGTGTAGAAAGAAGGGATGTGTCCTTAAAAAATAACCCATCTTTTTGAATTATTTAAACTGAGTGTGTTGAATGTTTCAGATTTTTTTTTTTTTCAATCTTGTTGCTTATTTGCTGGTACTTCGGTCCCCTAAATGTCTTTAGTGCATTTAACTTTATTTCCATGATTCATCTAAATGAAAACTGTATTGGACATAAGATATATCCTGAGGTATTATCCATAAAAGATACATTTGTTCATAAGTATGTTATGTATATATACGCATATTTTATACGTTTGACTTGGTAAAATATTTTGAACAAATATTTGTTCAAAGCAAAACCTTAATATGACCTCTATGCTGTGTGCTAAGAAAAGCAACTGACAAAGAAGTAGTGACCCAGTTTTTCTAGGTAATTCTTCTTACCTTAAGAAGATGGAGAAAATAGTATTTGAAAACTGATGTAATGATTTTTTTTTTTTTTTAAATTGATTCACATTGATTCTTTTTGGTTGGGGGAAGGGAAAACTGCAGTTGTACTGTATTGTAAAGCTTATTTTACATGCTATATTTATCATACAGTTATTAAATGCAGCATATGCACCTTGCCAAGAATTGTCTCAAATGTCCCCTCCTGCACAGAATTTTAGTGTGCTGGAACCTGTCTAATGCGTTAACAGGAAAAATATTCGTACTGGTTTCTCACAGAGGCTACGGTGTATGCCAGCAGTGGGTAATTTAAATTAATGTCTGTGTATGGCATGCTGCTGTATCGTGTGGGAGAAGCCAAGTTATTTTCTGAGCCTTGTCTGACAAAGGTGGGAGGCTTGTGGTAGTGGCAAGTGGAAGTACTGCTTATGGAAAGAAACTAATAAATCAAAAGGGCTGAAGGGGAGAGAGAAGAAGGATGTGCAAGAGGAATAGATAAGAAGTAGGAGGAAACAATCAAAAGAAACAAATATGAACTAGAGAGAATGGTCAGGAAAAGTCGGGAAGCTGGACTGAAGGGGGTGTCAGCAAGCAAGACGCTTGGGGATTGTGAGAGAGGACAGGAAAAATCGTTTTAAGATTTATCCCAAGATAAGTACAGCAAACCAGTCTTGGATATGCTGTGTTACTCTTTAATGATGATGGCATTATCATGTAATGGTGGCGTGCTGGTCTCTGTTGTAACGTACTGCCTTAGGACTGTGAGGCCCAGGAGGTTATTTACCAGGCTGCAGCGCTGTACATCAGCACGGGTTAGTACAGTACGTTGGTACAATTTGTGCAGTGGTGAGATAGAGGATCTTTGATTTCACATCCGCATCCCTTTCCTCCTTTCCTTTGAAGGTCAAAGAGTTGATTAAATTGTGGGTGTAAAGACTAAATCGTAGGTGTGAAGAAGGAAATACAGAGGGTAAGGAAGGAAAAGGCTGCAAGGTGAGAGGCAAGGCAGCTGCTGGTGGGCAAGGGGTGAGGGGGAGGACCCCAGGGGGACCGTGGTGGTGCATCCATTGTGGCTGTGCCAGTGGGGACATGGCAGCTCCTGGCCCTGGTATAGCTGAGCCTGGGCTTGACTGGTGTGGGCGCTGAGGGGGGTTAGCTGGGAGCAGCAGCTAGCAGGCTCGTGAGAGGCATGGGCAGAGAGGATTTTCGGAACACAGTAAAATAGAGGCAGGGAGGGAAAGAGACCGTTTTCTGCTGAAGTGATGTTTGCTCCCTGACCAGCAGCAGACCCAGATGGAATAGGACAAGTGTCTGTGGCTGCAAAGGAAACCTGCTGGAGTGTGCTTCCCTCCGTACACCCGCCGTGTGCCAGGGAGAGGGGAGCTCGCATCCAGACGTGAGTGCGTCACTGCGGGTCACAGGCAGGGAAGTCCTGGCTCATGCCCTGCATTGTGTGGGTATCTCTGAATACAGAGGAAGAGATATTGTTTTATTAGGTCACTGACAGTTTTCTTTTCTTCAAGTTTTACTTGATATAGAGGTGTCAGTTTTTGAACTCGTTCCCCCCGATATTAAAATTGTATCTGTAGTTCTTTAAAAACCAAACCAAACAAAAAACCCCATGGACTTTTATTCTTGTTTCAGTTGCTCCAAACCAGCATTGCAGCGCTTCCATATTTTTCCATAATACTCCATAGCAATGTTTTGTACTAGCTTACACCCCATTATTTCAGTATTTCAAAAATTCTGTTTCACAGAGAAGCAAATCGGCTTTGTCAAATAGGCTATCAATTTTTTTCCCTGCAGTTCCCAGTTTACTCGGCATCATCTGGAGCTACCTTTTCTTTCCTCTTATTTTGTGTTGACAAGCCAAGTTTAGGACTTCAGGTATTGTGAAATAGCAGCTGTTTGCTAGGACTTGTGATACGTAAAATGCAATCTGAACTAACATCTCTGTAGTAAGGTTTTGAATGTTTCTATTTAGGAGAAAGATGTTCCCTTAAAGCTCAGTGAATGCTATTGGCTCCGGTTGAACACATTGTCAAGTAAGAACATATCTTTTAGAAAAATATCAGTCATTTCTTTCATCCTATATTAAATAACAATAGTGAATGTCTTGGTAACATGAAACACTGAAGGCCTATTAATAGGATATTTGATTCTTTGTATATTCAGAACATGAAACCTTAGTCACAAATCGTGTAGTATATTGGTATCGTAGCAAACTGTATAAAAGGAACTCATGTACTGTTTGAAACACTCTTGCAGACCTACAGGTATGAACTAATGTAATTGGGAAAATAAAGTTCAGCTGTCTTGTATTACAATCCAAAATATTTTGGGCCTGTAATTGCCGTTACAGAATTTTATTTTATAATTGGTTAGTAGGGATTAATTTAATCTGTCATTACCTACTTTTCACTAGTTTTTATCCCTCTAAAAATCACTTGAAAGTTATTTTAAATGACATAGAGAATATGGTATGATTGCCTTGCAGAAGCAAACAAAGTGTGTATTTGACGATGTTGTTATAACCAAATGTTCTCTGAAAAAATGAAAACATAAAGCATTTTTTTAGAGCATTTTTTAAACCGGTGAATACCGCTTAGCAGGACAAGATGATTTGTATTTCCAAAATCCTTAGATATGCCTTTTAATCCTGACACCATCAAATTTACCTATCTGTTTCTGAGTTATGTAATGGGCATGTACTGTATAATCTATACTTAGGATACTTTGTAGCGTCGCTTGTTCCTACATTCAGGTTGTTTCTACATGGAAAGAAGCCTTATAGTCCACTAAAGCAGAATGATTAGAGCTTGGCCCTTGAAAATTTTGGCTGTCAAAGTAGCCTCATTTCACCGTTGTGTAGGAATTTGATGCTAAAAAAAAATTAATGCATTATTTTGTCTGAGCACACTCTAAATTAAGTGTAATAATGACAGCAACATCATAGCCTGTGTAATTCCTTGTGCTTTACCTACATGTTGGCAGTCAAGATTTAAATTATACTTACATGCTTCAGTGATTGAGTTCAAATTCCCACCAACTACTACCCCGTGCAGCGCTGATGCCTTATATCAGCTGATAAAAGGCCATGAGGGCCATGTTATTTTTCCCTCTGTCTGATTTCAGTGCAGAGATGGTTAAAAGTAGATGGAGGACCACACCTTCCCTGCAGTAACATGCCTGTCAGATATTAGGCGCCTCTGGATGGAGGTATGGTGATGATACAGTCCTACCATGTGAACTGTAACTCCAGGTAAACACTCATTAATCCTACTTATCTCTGTAGAATTTAGATCAAGCTTTGAATTTCTTTTGCCTGGAGAATAAGCGAAAGTAGGAAGCACCAGAGAGAATGTTCAAACTATTGCTATTGCCTGTAGTTTGTTATACTCTCAAGAGAGGAAGACTGAGACTCCCTGAAGTGCCCTTGCAGGTTGCTGCCTTTGGGCTCATGGTCAGTTGATGTCTGGTTGGCTGAAAAAGGATTTCTGCCAAGCTTTAAAAACCTAGCTTGTATTTAGGCAGATATTTCGAAGATCTCTTCATGCTACTTTGTGGCTCAAGTTTTGCATTTCAGAGCAGTACCAGTTTTGCTAAATTGCACCATGTTGCGTGAGGAAGCATTTAAGTTTCACTTTCTCTTAGTGGATTACCCTCCATGCGTGTGCACGAAGTGATGCAGGATTTCAGGTTGTGTCAAATACTTCTCTGAACTGGCAATTGCTTATTTTTAAATACTGTTGAAAATTCCTGCTGAGCTTTGATTTCACACCTTCCTTTTCTCTAACTTTTTTGTGGATCTTGCTTAGGTTTTGGGACGCTTGATATGAAGTAATAGTTTTTGGGCCTTACCCAGAGGGCTCGTTTGGGATGTGTGTCTGTCCTCTTAGGGCTGTTTGGCTCTAGTGAATTCCTAGAGCATTTTTGAAAGAGGAGAATATGTTAAAACCTTAAGTGTTTTAACAGGTGTGTAAATGTACTGAGGTTTTATGGGAGTCCTAAACGGGGTTCACTTGAGCTGTTTTGTTTTGAGTTCTGCCCGTCCCTGTTATGTCCTGATCTTTTTATCCATCACAAAGAGGGCAGCGTGAATTTACCCACCACTGTGCCTTGGTGTGAATCACTACAAGTAGTCATGAGAAAGTTATTCAGGGTCTGTGTTCATTCAGTTAGCAGTTGTGGCTGGCAGCACTGAAAATGGTGATGCATCTTCTCTGTGGATTGTGCTGAGGCCACCGATTTCACTGTGAAGTGTGGTGAACAGATGGCAATCTTTGCAAAAGCAGAGGTTTAACTCCACATTTGTTGTTCTCAGTGAAGCCTTTAAGCGATACTGTTGGTTAGGAGGACTGTGCCTCACAAAACGCTTGTAGCTATTGTCTCTGTGCTGTTGCAGGTTTTAGGAAGCGTTATGGAAATGACTCCAGTAATCCCATTGGAATGCCTCTATAGTTGTATCACGGTCCTATAGATTTCCCTTCCTTCGGAAGACCCTGGTAAATTGATTAGCTGAGATGAAAGCCTTTGCTGAACTGGGACCCGTGCGATTTGCATGCGAATGCAGACATGGTGATGGGAGAGGGTGTGGATGTAGGAATGGCTGAGCCATGCTGGGAACAGGGGGGCTGCTCTTCATGAGACACTCCTGAGCAGCAGACTGGAGTGCCTGTTAGATTGGTGTGTCTTCCCAGCTATAATTGCTGGGATTCATGCATCCCTGGGGAATCTGCTTAATTTAAACTGGCTGCATTCTCTTTCCTGAGAATTTAGGTTTTTGTAGCTTGTACGCCCCATAGTGCATCACGTTATTTCAAGAGCACAAAGCTCTAGTGATAATAAATGTAATGGGATTTTTTTCCTAGTGTTAAAAATACCTATTATGAAATAAAAAACATCTCTTGCAGTTGTGCGTGGAGTTCCCAGTTACAATGATGAGTAATCCCAGAGGTTTTTTAAGAAATTGTAAGTTGTTTGCCGTGGCCGGTGGGAGAAAGGTAAGAAAACAACTGCTAATTAAAAAATTCCTGAAACAAGAGGAAGTGCATTTTGTAACCTTGCCTCTCAGCACACCTTGCTAGGAATAGGCCTGAGGAGCAGATCCTTCTTCCATCAGTATTACAACAGTGGCTGGTGAATTCATGTGGCCTCTGATTAGCAGTGAAGAAAGGCTGAGATGTCCTCCTTTGGGGCAGAACTGGTGTTTTCATGGGGTTTCTCTGCATAGCTCTTCTGATGGTGATTGTCATATTAATTAAGGACTTGGTCTTTCTGGCTTTGAACTCATTGCCATTTCCATGCTATGGGAAGGCAGGCATGGGGAATGGCTCTAAGTCTTAAAAAATGGTTTTCAAAATTTGTGGTTTAACATGCATTTTGCTAAATGGTTTATGTTTGGAAATAAGACTCCGGAGTGATGTATCTTTTTCATTCCAGTGAGGAACAGTGATTTAATCTAATGTTGTTTGTAAAATTTGTGGTGGAGCAGGAAAATTAGTCCTCAAAATGTTTTGCAGGAATGCCATTCTTGGGAGATGTTCTTTAAAATATTTGGAAAAGAAATGCAGTAGTATTTAGCTTTTCCTGGTTTGTGCTGAATATCATTAGAGTTTGACCTCAAAATCCAGTGTTTCAATAAAGTCACGTTATAGTTTAGTGAACTTAAAATGCCTTTCATCTTGATTTGAAAGAGCAGCAGATTTTGAAATGTTAGGATCTTCCTGTCAGCTCTGTTAGTGACAACCTCTTTTCAATTTTTCTACCTTTATTCAGGTGGTTTGATCTTATCTATCAGAAACCCAGACTGCTCTGTGATTAGTAAGAGGTATTGCTCTGACAGGTCTGGGCTTTCTTTTTCAAATTTTTTTTTCTTTCTTTCCTTCTTGTCTCTACTTCTCCCTCATTTTGGCTCATCTCAGTTCCGCAGCTTGTTCTGCGCTTGTGCTCTCTCCTGTCGATCTGGACTATATTACTTTCACCTTCTCCAGTTGCCTTCCCCCTCCCCTGGTCTTTTCTTCTCCCTCCAGTGCATCTGTTTCCTCTTTCACTTCTTTCCTGATGCTCTTTCTTCCTTTCAGCTGTTTTTCCTGCCCTGTTGTCTTCACTGTTCCTGTCGGCCTCATCCCTCCGCAAATCCTCTGAAATCTGTTTCCTACATGGATGAGAGCGTGTCTCCTCCGGAAGCTGCTTCCTGCATAGGTGAGAGTGCTGGGCAGGAAGGCTCGAGTGGAGGTTAGGCTTTTAGGACCAGTGAACACAGGGGTTTCAAGGGACCAGACAGTGCTTGAACAGCAATCACACGTTGGGCTGTTTTAAGCTGCTTTTCAGTGACTAATTTTCATAAATGGTGATTGCTTTGCTTTTACCCATTAGTTTAAAAATTTCTGCCTCCTTCCTGTTGCAGTCAGACGTTTCCAACGTATGTGAGCATGTCCCCCAAATTGTTTTGCTCCTTGCTGCAGGTGGCAGGGCAGACCACTCTAGCGGGGAGCAGTGAGGATGAAAGCTAGTGCTGGGAGTCTGCAGGGTGAATCAGCCACTGTTGCTGGAAACTTGTTCTTTTCAAAGGCAGCATCACTTGACTCCTGCTTTTCCCACCAACATCTGGAGGTTTGTGCCATAGTGGCAGTGCTTGAGCGATAATTTTTCTGGGGTTGTGCCCTGAGGGAGCAGGTGGGGATGGGAATGGTAATTATTTTTAACCACTTCAGATTGATTATATATGTTGCTTGCAAGGCAGAGATAGCTAGCCCTGCTAGCCAGCGTGCTCATCCTGCAGCTCCCTTGTGTTGGGCATCAATCTCCATGGTTTCTTTCTCTCTTTTTCCAGTAACTCCACTTGCTCTTCAGGGGCTGACAGACGTGATAATTTTATTTCCGCTTCCCAGGCGGGAGGTGAGAGGACTATTTATACTCAAGGTGAAACAATCACTGCAACTAAGTATCTGTATTGTGAGACAAAAGCATTTGCAACAGGATGGTGTCCCTGAGGGATTGATTACCTTGATAGCTAATGGCAACTATAAATCAGGTTAGATGGAAATTTAAGAATAACTTTATCAGAGATTACTTAGAAACTCTTTTTTTATTTTATTCTGACTACAATTTGTTTCTTCGGGTTTCTGGAGTTTTGCTTGCTTGCTTGCTTGCTTTCTGTGGATGGACACAGTCTTTATAGGCCTGATGCAATTCATAGGCGATACAGGCAGAGAAGGAGGCGATGTCCAGCTGGGTGCTCCACCAAAGTCTGTGGATGTGCTGTAACTGAAAGCTCAGTGGGGTCAAGGCATAAATGGTCAGTAACTGTCCTGTAAACAAGTGCCACTTGTCTTGATTTGTTTGCATAATTTCTCCCCTTTCTAGGGTGAAGCAGTTCAATATTACCATTTGAGAGTGGTTTTTTCTTTTTTTTTTTTTTTTTTTTTTTAAAAGGCTCTCATGGAACTAAATTAAAATTTTGTCATGCAGTTCCTGGTTTAATGGAGAACATGTATTTGAAGAATAATTATTGTGACATTCATCCTACTATGCTGGCTGATTTTATGGTTTTATATAATTTGAAGTACTAGAGCAGCTTTAAAGTATTTGTTTCATGATGAGATGCTGATGAGAATTTAATCCAGGTTAGTGATTTTTTTTTTTTTTTTTACTTCAATATTGGGTCCTTCATAACTTCAGAATAATTTTCCTCACATGTCCCTTCAGAACTGAAATATGCTTCGGGGAAGGAGGTGGCGTTTGCTTAGTTTTCTAGTTGCATCAATGCTTTCCATCATCAAAGTTTTCCACTGCAAAGCCTGGCCCACTCTTTTATGCTTTCTTCAACTTTATGCACTTTTTGTAGTTGTGAGAGTGATTTTTAACTAGATAAATACCTTTAAAAATTTGTTGTACTCTTTAATTTAGTCATATTCTTTTCCAACCATTATCATATCTCTGTATTCACTTATTAGTCTTATAAGTCTCTGCCTGTGCAGGACAGGAGTGACTGCTGTTTTCCTTCTCTTATGAGGATGCTGCCCCTCCTGTATCACCTACACCTTTGGCCTATTTCACTGAATTCCTGATGCTTGCTTCTGTGGAGTTTTCTCATTTTCAGTATGATTCCCTTTTCCTGTAAACAAACATGTTACGTGTGGGCTATGACATTGTGAAGGTATTTCTGCATTTTTGAGAAGTAATGCTGTACCCTAGTCTGCGCCTCAGAATTTTTTTGTTTTTTTAAATATTACTGATAGAAAGTTTGTTAATGTCCCAGGGGGAAAGTAAGCTAGAGACCTTGAGTGGCTACAGATTCACTGGAAAGATGCATGATGACCAGACACTTGGTGGGTTTTTCTGTAAACATTAGAAAAATTATTTCAGTTATGTCTACTCCCTTAGTATTAATGATAATATTAATGATAACACACTGTTGGTTGCCTTAGGATGATTAAAGCCTTCTTTGGAGGTAGAAGTCTTCCAAGAATTAGAAGCAAGGAAGAAATAAATGAATGGCAGATGTTTCCTTTTTTTCCAGCTGGCTTTGAAATGGGTATGAATTTTTTTTTTTAATCATCAAAATTCAAGTTTTCAGAACAGTCGTGGCTGACAAAAAGAAGTGATTTCCATGTTGTTGTGTTAGGAGGTCCTTGGATTTCTTAGGCGTGTTCTTCAATGTCCTCTATTGCATTCAAGAAATTACCACATTTAGCAGACAGACTGGGCAGTGACTTGACTTGCTTTGACAGAAGCGGAGATAGGGCAACTTATTTTTTATCAGTTCTCTGCAGCTGTCAAAAAAACCCAAAACAACAAACCCTCCAGTGGCAAGGTGTACTGGTGTTAGGGAATTTCATTTGATCCAGAGGTTCTAAGTCTTATTTTATACTCTATCTCTCTGTTGACATTACAGGGTTGACCTCAAATCTATTACTTTCAGTAGCAATCATGCTAATTGATCTCCTGCAAAATGTGCTTTGAACATATCTCAAAGGTTTTAGAAGTTTTAAATCTGTTGAAGTTGGAACTATTTCTTGCTGGTTAGATCTAGCGATTTACAAAAATGAAGTAAAATCATCTATTGTTACATCTATCATTTATTGCTTACATAGACTGATAAATATTACCCCGATATCCAATTTGATATTTCTGCTTGTTTTTTTACTTAAAAAATAAATTCCATGTAGTGAAGTTGCATCTCTTAACTGTGGTGTTGCTGTCGTAAGTGGATAGGGTGGACATAGTAAAAAAATAATGTAGAAGGTGGACGGTTTCTTTGTTCCTCAGCCATCTTTACAGAGCAATTTCCTCTGTGAATTACAAAGAACAGACTTCTACGAACTTTAGTTTGCATTGCTTATTGCTGGCAGTGTTACACATTTAACAGGCTTTAGCAGATTTTTGGATAACTTGTGTCTCCACAAGTTAGACTGCTGTCCCTTTCTGCCCTGAGGAGACTTTTGAAACAGGTGGGAATGCTTGAGCAGAGTGGCGGTGGGAGAGTTTGCCAAGAATACGTACGAAGATGCTTGCCTCCTGGTGGGATGGCCTCTGGCTGGTAGTGGATCTCGACAAAGGTTTTGGTAGACCCATGAGTCACGTTTAGAGGATGTCAGTTGTGTGTGGCACAGCCGTTCTCAGCCAAGGAATAATGAGTCACAAACTTGTGAGTTTCCAGTCCTTGGTATAGAAAATACCCATGTAGCTGCTCTCGTGGTTTCATTTAGAAATAAATGAGCAGTGCAAAAGTTAAATAATTAGGCTGTATACTTCAGATCCCTACTGTATACTGACTTCCGGTCTTTTTTTTTTTTTTAAAAAAAAAAAACACATATTGAGAAGTAGCATGTTCTTGTCACAAATGGAGAAATGCTAGTTTCTGAAAAAAGCAAACAGGTTCTTAATACAAATGCTTCCTGAATAATATAGCCACAAAAGTAGTTGCAAGGGTCTATTCTAATTGTTTTTCCTATTTACTCTCCTGCCCTTGTTTCACATAACTTCACTTCTGATCCATTCAGAAGGATGTTGCTGAATAATTTTTCTGTCTAGTTGTTCGCACTACATTATCTTCTTTCAACAAATCGAACAAGTTTGTCTTTTGCTACAGGGACTCCATGCTGCTATTCTGCTTATCTGACTTAAAATACTTGCGGCATTATTGTGTCCACTTGTCTGAAAATCACTCTTATTACTTGTCCTGTGCAGAGAACCGTCTCCATAAAAAGGCAGAGGAAGATCTGTCGTTGTTATAAATTCCCAGTTACAAATTGCATCTATATTGATTTTGCTACTCTTTCTAATATCCATCTGCTTTGTTGTCTCACCAAGCTATTATGCCTTTTAGAAGACAGTAACTCGTCCATGGCCGTATTGTATTTTACTTAGATTTCATTGTATTTAGCTGAATAGTCTGTAAAACAAAGTAATACTAAACAAAATCAGACATAAAACTAGGCTTCCTAGACATAAAACTAGACTTCCTAGACATTCTTACAGCTTAGCTCCAATGTTTGCATTCAATATGTTATTTAAAAAAACACTTAAGGAATCATTTGTGTTGAAGTGATGTTCTGTTAGGCAATTTAGTAAGCTGATGCCTGTTCAGAGGTCTGAAAGTATGTTATAGCAGCTGTTTGTATTGCTTTTGTATGTGTTCTTTTGTATAAGAGGTTTAAAAAAATACTTGCCTACAGCTTGCAGGCAGATGCTTTCACTGCCCCTACATTATGTTGCTATCTTTTCCTTTATGTATGTGTCAGTGCCAACACCAGTAATAGGTTACTGCTCATGCAGGTATTTTTAGCCATGACAAGAATGACTGCTGATTTTTCTGTAGATTTGTGCAAGTAGCCAGTATCTTGCTATGATTTGGCATGCCTTTTTAAACTTAATTTTGCTGATGGTATTAAATTTAAGATGATAAGGATGTATTTATAAAACCAAGTTAAATTCTGTGTCCTGCTAGCATACACTGTTGCTAAAGTAGTAATTACTTTATTTATTTGTTCTATGTGTTTAAGCACCTTATGATTTTAATAGGATTAATTTTATGAATAGAATAGGCTGGATCTACCCCTCTTCACTAAGTTCAGCAGAGCACTGTGTGAGGACCTCCTACATTAGTGGTTCTCAGGTCCCCTCTATGGTGGAACATTTCCAGCACTGATGTGTGTATTATTTGTAAATTTGAGAGATGAAAATATGAGCATGAAACTTATGGTAACCATTTATGCAGCCCTTCTTTCAGGGATGGGGAATAACTTTTACAGGTGTTTTTAACAATGATTCAGGAAATTTGCTTTTCGAGAGGTCACCAATATATGTGCATTGTTGTTCTGAAGTCATTCAGCTGGAAGTCAGTAGCTTGAAGACTGGGATGAGTTCTTTAAACTACTTTAAAATTATCCTTAACACAGTTCATCATCTACAGACACTTGGAATAATGTGGCAGAACTCAAAGCACATTGTACTTTTATAATTGGAATTATTATTTTTGTAGAATATTCTGTAGTTCTTTTCCCAAGGTGATTGTGTAGCAAAAGAGTGAAAATACCTGGTGGCAAGATAGTTGTATATGGTAAGGTATTGGTGGTAGAGTACCCCAGGTGGTTATTTAAGTGGAGCGCTCTTGTGTATGACATCCCGTTCTGCCTCCTGCCAATATAAAATAACAATAAAGCTTTTTGCCAGTTTGCTGGTTGCCTTTTGCACTGCTGAAGGATTTAATTAATGGGATCGGAGATGGTGCACTGGAGGCTGCGTGGAGGTGTTAACCTAGCTCCTCATCTTGGGCTTCATGCTGCTCTCTTGTTGAAAAGGCAGCTTTCATGCGTGGTCTTACATGATCTCCCATGGACTCTACCTGCTAAAGACTGAGGACCAGATCTTTTAACAATTATGTTGGGTTCTTTACTGAACCTGCCTTCATGTTCATTCTAATGAGCTGTTTGAAACAGCTATCTATATTACGGTAACTTAAGAATAATTTTCTTAATTGAATTTCAGAAAAATGTGATATTAGTATCTCAGGACTCAGCACATAGTATGGTTCAATAATGCAGACTTCTCACTGGCGCCCACGTACTCCATTTAAAATACTGATTGTACTGTAGCATATTGCTCAGTAGACTGAGAGTCTGGATAATTCTGAATTATATTCTGCTGCAGAGCTTTCATAGTATTCAGTTTATTTGCCATTTGATTATTTTGGGCTATGTAACAAATACTGACTTGTGCTCTAGAATTTTAATTTTAATTTTTTTTTCTTCTCTTCATAAATGCCCTTCCTAATCATGAGACCATGCTCATGGTTATGTTTTACTTTGTGAGATGCCAAATTGACATCCTTTAGAATAAAGTTTTGGACCGTTCATCAGTGTACTTTGAATGTTACTGTGAGGCAAGGCATCAACACAATTCAGCCATGACATAAAATGGGCCACATATAGAGGTGACAGTTGAATTTCCATGAGCATTTGCTCATTTGCCTCTGCTGAGATGATCACAGATGTTAATTCATACTAGTGGAAGTAGCTGTTTACGTGATTTTGACACATCTCCCACACAAATTTGAGCTGCCTTCAGTAATGCCTTTCATTTTGGCAGACAGCTGGGGTGAGTGAATGCAGCCTTTTAGACAGCAAGGGCCTATGATGATATACAGCTGAAACATTTTATGTCAGGTTTGCCTTTCATTGTTTGTCAGCCTTCTTAAGGAAGGAAACCTGTGGCAGCTTCATAAGGAGTCACCTGATTTTGAGTTCATGTTGTAAATTAATGTTGCTGATGGTAGAATTTGTTCTAAAACTTACTGATTCTTGCATTATATCAATATTTCACTTTGAATTCCTTAATTAGGAAGGTTACATGTCACTGAAGAAATGGAGTGCAGTTTGCCTAACACTGGCCGGATTTCAGAGTCACTCTGTGTGGAATGTGGGTACAAAAATATTAGTCTCTACATTTTTAGAGTTGTATTTTAACTGACTTTTCCCTCAGAGAATTTTTGGAAGTTGAGAACTATTAATGTTTTTGTGTCCTGTTTATCACAGGAATTGCAGTCGTGGATCAAACCACTGTTTCATCTACTTCAATATCTCATCACCATCCGGACCAGATTCTTCAGAACAGTAATCTGTTCTGGTAGAGATATGTGGAGAGTGTAGTACCCAAGGGTTTTTGCAAAGTGCGTTTCCAGAGGCTTGTTTGCTACCCCAAACATTCATTATGCTATTATGCGTTATGCTCATTATGTCATTGCAGTCTACTGCATAAACCACAGTGCTCCTGTATTATGTAGTTGTGGTCTCTTGTTTTAAAAACAATGTAATAAAATGAGAGAGGTGCAGGAAAGGGCACTAGAGGTTTTCAAAGGTATGAAACAATAAGGAACAGCTGAACAGAAAAAGATTTTTCCGCTTTGAGAAGAGGCAACATAGGGGGAGAATATGAGAGGCCTGAGGAAAGAAAAAATTGCCTCCTGTCCTTTGCAGTGTGGAAACAGAGGGATATCCAATGGAAGTGGTAGGTAGCATGTTCATAGCAAGCAAGAAGGGATACTTCTTCACCAAAATGAATTAAAGTATGTTGTTCTAGTTTTTTAAAAAAAAACCAAAAAAACCCAAACCAAACCACAACAACAAAAACAAAACCCAAAACTTCAAATTGTGTGTGGTCTCTGTAGTAGCTTTTAAGTATTTCCAAAAAGCTGTGTCATTAACACTGGAAGTGTTTTTAACTCTCATTTGAGGTAATGCAGAACTACAAATGACTGAACCAAATAAAAACCAGTCTTAGAAATCATCCAAATACATCTTTCCTCCAAAAGACTTGCTGTAGTGTGTAAGATAAAGCATTAGGGTTTTAGAACATTGTAATTATTTATGGAATAAATGGTATTAAACATTTGTCCTTGCTGTAGGTTGAAATACATATATTTATTTTACTTGAAATAGCTGTGTTTCTGTACTTAGTGCGGTTCCTGCAGGTCCTGAGGTGATACCATCTGTTTGAGAACATGTTCTCGGAGGCGAGGCGTGTGCTGGTTAAAATGACGGTCTTCATGGAGTTGTGTATTTAAATCTCATTGACAAAACGAATTGTACTATAGTACCCGTCTGCTTTTAATACTGCTTTACCTGGTCTGTGTTATCTGGAAACATTAAACATTTGTGTAGTTGTATCACCTGAGGCTTCCCATTCTCCTGGTGTGGTCAATAAAGTCCCTGAAGGTGTAGGTGATCCTGGCAGCAAGGTCTCCTGAACTTCCACGAGAGTCTGGGCTGAGGCCTCTTGTGACGAGGTGGAACGAATGGCCCTGTGGTTCCCCTCACGGAGCCAGGTATTTTGGAAGGTTATGGTTTGTGGAGGTTTGGGATGGCCTGTCTCATCCTGGCCAATTTTAACAGCTGCTTAGAAATTGTTTCATAAACCTCTGAAGTATAAGGCCTGCTGGGGCACCGGAGGACTTTGCATCCGGTACGGTCTTCTGTCTTTATTCTGGCTCGTGTTCAGCCTGCCTGGGTTGTATGGGTCCTGACAGGCTCGCCAGGAAGTAGTCGGAGAGGTTTGGCAGGGTGGGCGGCTGTGGGAAGGGTGGCATGTGGCCGGAGGCCCCCAGTGGCAGGTGGAGGTGAGCAGCCACGGCAGAGGCCTGCCTGCCTCCATCCAGGTGCCGGCTGTCCCTGGACTGTCCCTGGCAGCCGCCTCCCGGCCCCTCCGTAGCCCAGCAGTGCCACTGGGAAGCGGCTGGGAAAGTCAGCAGAGCAGTGCAGGTTGTGGTGGTCAGTGTGCTGATGGTGTCCTGCCTCTCACCATGTCAGTGCAGTGGCCTAATGACTGAAAAAGAGGGAGGCCCTGTTCCCGCCCCGCCCAGCTTTTTGATATGTTAGGAAGAAGAGTGTTTTTTCTGCAGGTTTATAAATAATTTTTTATTACTATGTAATGTAATGTAATTAGATTACTTACGCAGTAATAACAATTTATTTATAATGTAGTGCAATCAATATTCCCTATTTTTAATCATATTTAGAATTCCTCTTGCTTTAATCTTTACATATGTGCTGAAAGCTTACAGCTTAAGACATTTTAGAGGTGAAATCACCTGAATACATATATTAAAAAAGCATTCAGGTAACAAATGGTTTTTCCATTAACAATGGAATGGCATGTGAAGGTAGCTGCTGCTTTTTCTATCCAGATACTCTAGTTTATGTAGTTAAAAATATTTGTATTATAAACTTGTATGACTTTTTTTCCTCACTGTCGTGGAGAGCAATACAGATTTTAGGGCCATCCTCTTCTTCATTTACTTCAATATGAGGCAATGGGGCAGAAAGCCCCTCCTACAGAGTGGGACATAAAACCCTTGTTAAATAGTTAAAAGCATTGAGCTGTTTTGCTTTCTGCCTTGGCTTGATTATTTAGCTGTTAGAAGAGTTCAACACTTGGTCTGAGCCTTGGCTTCACTGAGGACAGAAATGCAGGTGGAATACCTGGTGCTCGCTTGGCGAATGAAGGCGAGCTTTCTGCCGCACCCTAGCCTGGGTCATTTTATTTTACTACTGAGCAGAAAAGGATGAAGTATCTGGTACCCATTCCTCTACTTAAAATTGTCTGTGAATCTGGGACCATGTCCTGGTTTCAGCTGGGATAGAGTTAATTTTCCTTCTAGTAGCTGGTATAGTATTATGTTTTGGGTTCAGTATGAGAAGAATATTGATAACACACTGATGTTTTCAGTTGTTGCTAAGTAGTGTTTAGACTAAGTCAAGGATTTTTCAGCTTCTGATGCCCAGCCAGCAAGAAGGCTGGAGGGGCACAAGAAGTTGGGAGGGGACACAGCCAGGACAGCTGACCCAAAGTGGCCAAAGGAATGTTCCATACCGTGTGACATCATGCCCAGTACATAAACTGGGGGGAGTCGGCCTGGGGGGGATTGCTGCTCGGGAAGTAACTGGGCATCGGTTGGCGAGTGGTGAGCAATTGTATTGTGCATGACTTGTTTTGTATATTTCAATTCTTTTATTATTATTATTGTTGTCATTTTATTGTTGTTATTATTATAATTATTAGTTTCTTTCTTTCTGTCCTATTAAACTGTTCTTATCTCAACCCATCAGTTTTACTTCCTCCCCCCTCCTCCCCTACCCTGATTCTCTCCCCCATCCCACTGGGTAGGGGGAAGTGAGTGAGCGGCTGCGTGGTGCTTAGTTGCTGGCTGGGGTTAAACCATGACAGACCAGTAAAGCAAACTCTGGATTTGCTTTTAATAGATTATTCATTGTTACTGGAAAATGCTCAAATGCAATCTATGTGGTAATAAAGATTGCAGAAACATCCAACTTTCTCAGCCTGGTAAGATGGAGCTCCATGCCAAGTGTATGATAAATTTGAGCAGTTAAGAGTTTGATTTCCTTCCTTAACTTTTGAGATCCAAACCGTACGGCACTCAGTGCATGAAAGATGACATTTGGCACCAGGTCAATATGTTGAAGCTCCAGACAATACCACAGAATATATAAATGTAGTCAGTATACTCTGTGACCACTGAGTTTTCACTTCCAATCCTGCAAATTTATTGTTGGAGTTTGTTTTTCATTCATGGGTGTTCCCACTGGTTTGTGGTTTGGGCTTCTGGACTTAGCTGTTCTACTTACTTGACTTGCAATCCTTGAGAAGTGTTCTCTGAATATAACAGAATCCCCTGTCCTTGCCACAGAGAGCATGGTCTAATAAACTGCAAACCTGAAGTGACACACCAGCAAAAATAGAACGGTGGATTTTTAAAATAGGTAACTAGAGGACAGCCGTATTTGTATTTGGCAATTGGTAGAGAGCTGTACTTACATCCTTAAGGTCTTGCTAGGAATTTATTCCACAATCATAAGAGCTTGGAAAAGACTACTCATATGCCATTCAAGAAAACATTTTAAAGTATTTGATGAATCATATATGTTAAGACTAATGAATGTTAACAAGAATATTGTTCCTTCCTGTTGGAAATCATAGACCTAGTACATGATCTATGTGATCTGCTGGTAAGAAATAGAAAAGCATGGGAGTTACTTGAATTATTTGGGTTAGGTTCACCTTTAACATACACTGACTAACCCTGTGAGGATTCCCCCCCATCACCTGTTGTGTTGAATTTCCATGCAGGATTAGATGTTGACAGCTTTTGAGACTTTTTAAAGTGCATAGAAGAGAACAAGCCAGCATATGCTAACTTAAAAAATGATCTTAAAAAATCCACACTGTAGGTCTTTGCAAAGGAATTACATAGTTGAGATCCAGGTCTGGCCTTGTAGGGCCTGTGTCCAGGGCACTAGGGCCACAGTTCTTCTGATATTATTATACTAACATGAGAGACTTGTAAAAACAAAGCACAGTCATGAATAAAAGAAATAAAAGATACTAAGATACAATGGAAGAAGCATCTTAGTGTGCCAAGCTAACAACATGAAACAAATGCGTTGGGTGTTCTCTTTAGCGCTGATGTGAAGATCTGTATTTCATACTGTAGCTGTAAGGTTTTTCATTTTGAGTGTGGATATGATTTTTTTTTTCTCTGATAATGAAAATATTGAGTGCTAATTTGTTTGAGGTTTTCCACTCATTTTTCTGTTTAAATGTATCAGCTATGCTGTAGACTTCAGGATTCC